>NESQ01000311.1:0-114399 GCA_003070745.1 Tuber borchii | reverse complement strand
AAAAGCAATACATTGCAGGGTGAGGCGAGGATAATCTTTGAGAACGCTACAAATATGGTCCGGTATCATACGTGGTTTGTTAATCCCTTTGTAAAGCCTGCCGAAAACGATACGCTTCTGGAAGGTTATTGGGTAAAGGCAGCTAGAAAGTTAGGTTGGGGAAATAGGGTAATGGAAAGGCGGGCAATGACTTTTGTAAGTCCTATAATTGACGAAGAACGTCCTATTGGAGACTGATCACGGCTAATTAGATACATTTAGTTGAAATCGAGGCAGTCTAGCGCCAGGTCACATCTAGTTTCAGAGAGCAAGAACATGATTGAGGACCTGTATGACTTCTCGCAAAAACCACCGGCTGAAATAAAGGCGCGAGTTGCCTATTTGCTCGAAAATGATCGGTTTACATGCCACCCAAGTAAACAACAAGTAAGTAAACTCAGATCGTCCACGGTGAGACGAGATAAGGCTTACCCAGACAGGACTGTGGTTGGCGCTTTTCTGCGCCAGAGATAGCAAAACTCTTGTTTCATAAGTGGTACCGGGGTTCGAGAATGCGAGGGAGGACCGATAAATCATTTCTTAATCGTACTAACGACGTCCTGATATGCCTTACCACGGCCTGTCTGTATCATTCTCTGAAGGCTTGGAGTTCCGGATCATTTGTTCAACCTCCAGATTTTTCCGCTCTGACAGCACAAAGTTAGTATTGACTCGTTTAAAGGTTCAAATCCGCCGTTGTAAAGCCTATCGTACTCACTAGAAAATTTAGATGTCTATCTTCGACAGCGTGCTACCTGGCAAAGACTGCCACCAGGAGTGCGAGATAAACTCGTTGAAGATACAAAAAAACGTATTAAGAAAATGCTGCGGGAGGGCGGATTGATACCGGATCAGGAGTCTCGTGCCCCACTGGAGGACAGAGAAGCCGCAGGATATTTGGATTTGCAGATTTCAGGCGATGAGGAAAGCGAGGTGGAGGACGATCATTCAGATCCCGAAGCGGGGGAGGCAGTTGAGGCTCCCGAAGAGGAGTTGAATGGGGACGAGTAACGTCCTATTAGGGACTAATGTAGATTTAAATAAAATAAATAAATAAAAGAGGTTATTATTATTATTATTATTATTATTTTGAATATGCCACTTAGAGTTAGACTTCAACCCAGTTTGTGAAAAAAGACATCAGGGGAAAGTCGCTTGGGGCCGAGGGAAAGTCCCAAGAAGCCATGAAGAAGGCAGGAAGGCGAGAACAGTGAAGGAATAAGCTAGGGCAAGGCCACGCATCATTAAATAATGGACGGTTCTCGTCGCGAAAGCGACGAATAGCGTCCGCTTAGATATTGTATACACGGAGAAATTATTGGGGCTGGATTAGGTCATGGGGCAATGGCAAGGAGGAAGGGGAGAAATAAGCGAGAATTTGGAAAGCAGAAAAACTACGGGGAACGGTGCATTGCGGACGTTCGGAGTCGCGAAGAGTTTGTCAATAGGAAATTCAGAACAGGATGTTTGGATCAACAAGGGAACAATGCGTGGTGCGAGAGGTAATGCTGGATAAACTATAGGGGAAAGGTCAAAGCTGGAATGGACCAGACAACGGCGTGTTTGGGCTGTCGGGAAGCATGATTGAGTCGTGGGGCAGAAATCCATAACGGAACAATTCCTGGCGCGAGAGGTAATGCCGGATAAACTAAGGTAGAAGAGTCAAGCGCGAATGAACCGTGCAACGGCTCAAAGAGGACGAAGTGCGTCCACAAAACGTTGCATGTCAACGAAATTACCGACGCAAAAAAAAATGCCCCGTAACCCCGGATTTATTCCGGAGTTATGGGGCATGGACGAGAGATACAACAACTTGAGTTTTATAATTTGGCCCCCCATACCCCCTATCCCTCATGAGGTATGGGGGTCAAATGTGAACTTTTGCTGATGCAAGGCTCAAGTCTAGTAAGAGTAGAAATGAAACTAGATGTAATTCATATATCTTTTTAGTATATTGAATAATATTAGTTCTCAAATGATTTTATTGTGTAGTGCTCTTGGTAGAAGTATGCTTGCAAGTTCAGATCAAGAAGATCTGCTATCCATAGGCAATCAATATTCAAATTCCAACCCTAATACTCCTAAACTTGAAGGTAGTATAAGCTATATTCTACTCCTTCCACTCCCCTCTGGGCCGTACTTGAACCTTCCTTCTAGGCTAATAGGAAATATACATCATTTTAGTTTCATTTAATCAAATATTATTTCAACATTTTGATATTGCCCAGTACTACCTTTTGCAATACAAATACTTACTATTTATTTTGGCAAATAGGTTGAGAAAGGACATTTTCCATTGGATATACAGTTGGAACCCTAGCTGTTTAGTTACTTTATTGTTACAGGGTAACTAACTCAAAGGAATAGAGAAAGTTAGGCTATATCGTATTCGAGATAACGGAGAGAAGTCAGGAAGACTCAGGAGATGATGGTTCGATAAAGGTGAAGTAATAAAATAGAAGTTCTCGAATTTTTAAACTTAATAACTTGTTATATTGTTAAGGTCTCTTCTCCGTTGCTTGATTTTTCTCAAACTCTGGGGAATAGCCCTTACTACTTATACTAAATTCTCGCTACTTCCTGTTTCCTAACAATCATGTATCTTTCTAAGATTTTGTTAGGCACAGGGCTCCCCGGTACATTATTGGGGACAAGTTACCCTACCCTGCGCAAAAATCTCCTTTGGAAAAATACAACTCACCCCCCTCCGGCCCCGACGTTGGACCACTAGGTCAACACTGGTCGCCGCGGGAGTTGTGTCCCCTCACCAAAACCCACAGTCAAGATGACCCATCTTGTAACACCAAATACGTCGCGGCCGTCCGTCCGACCGGTTCCTGTTCACAGGATATATGAGAGGAAGTCTTCCTCTACCTTATGCAAGTGGAAGCACCCGAATCGGACGACGTCGCATAAAGTTACAAGTCCTCGAAGATATTGGATTGAAGAGTGGTCATTAAGTAACGGGACGAAAACTGCGTGAAAGTTAGACACTTCAGTCTGGAAAGTCGCCCAGTACTAGAAAAATAGTCTATACCCAGGAAGGGGCTCGGGGAACCCCCAAAGGACCAGTTAGCATAAGACCGATAACTATGTTCGTAACCATTGGTTCGATTCATAGTCAAGAGTCCTATAATGCCGGTAGACGAAACCGCAAGACGTACATGCAGTCTGGTTTCCGACGGGGCTGACAAAAGAAGACTGGCCATCTTCGGTTCAGCGGGTAGTCTCTCTGCGTTAGCAAATGTGGGTGATTATTCGTAACTTGATTTGCTTCGGATAAAAGATTGTACGAACACTACGAGAGGTGTCCACACCATCGTAGAATAAAAGTTCTTACGTGTCTACAAGTCGCGTATGGGTGCAGAGGTTTTCAGGGTCAGAGAGGGTTCGCACTTCTGTTGAAGTCGGAAAGAAGAGTAAGAGATACTTAGTTATATAGAAAGATTATGTAGCCCGCGAACACCCAGACGCGGAATATAAATATCGAGGTATCTTCGCAGCTTATACAGACAACAAGCAACGGAGAAGAGACTTTAACAATATATACACATTATCACTTCAACTTTTATCGCACGATTATTTTATCTTAAAAACCATTCGTCTCCCTAGACGATTATCTCCAAACACCTATAAGCGATTAGGGCATTAGCGTAATAAAATTCCTCTATTACGCTACCCCCATAACAGATTTCATCTTTGTCAAAGGAAGTGCGAATACTCTTTGACCCTGAATAATTGCCCCACTTGAACTCAGAGAACTCCCGACATCTATTTCATCTGAGGGTGTCCCCACTCCACCAGTAGATAGTCTTCAATCTCTTCGCCCTAATAGACTAAGTTCATATATGTGGTCGCAATGCCAATATACCAATAGTCTTTTATCGTGAACTATTGAGTGATCAGCTCGAATAGCCAGATAATAACACATAATACATAATATGCATACGCACCGGATAAGGAATAAAGTATTCTCACTTTATCTTTCCAATCAGTAATTATCTGCATGGAACGTGAGTTCTTCCGGTATCCTGAGTAGTCAACATAGATGCCTCCAGTTGCTCCTATAACGGTGAGTTGAGGTTAGACATACGCTCCTCCATTACGGTGACGCAGTCTCTACTAATAATACTGGTGAGCTATTCTCGTGTGCGTAACATTTATTTACTATTGTTCTATCAATTGCTAAATTCTTAACATATTCAGTAGTCTTATTTGAGGATGCCAGATGTTTTACTTGAACTATATTTCTCTCTTGTTGTTATATATGATGATAACTTTAATTAGTTTCCCTTGTATCATTCAATCACAAATAGAATCTATGCTCTGTATCTCTTAATAATACTATAAGCGGTAGAAGATGCAACTCTTAAATCTTGTTCAATTTGCTTATAGCTCTTTTTCAGATCTGCCTATTCAGCAATATCATGGTTGTATTCATATTGGAAAATAAGAAGAAGTGTCATTCCATAATAATAGATATATCAGTTATCCTGCATAATTTCATCCACTCACTTGCAACAAAGCCTTGTACTAGTACTCATATTATTACTGCTTAGACATTGTCACATTTTCTCTCTTTCCGTAAAAGCTTTGCAAATAATAGTGTATAAGTTATAAGATCTTATTATTCTATAGTGAAGTTGTCTGACACTCTTACTACAATTATGCTTTTACTAAATACTTATACTCTAACACTTATTACAACTGATATCACTACCAATGCTGTGAAACCAGAATACTCTTTCTTTTCCCACACTACTATGCTTTCTCAATAAGGACAAATTATTAATCATATTTTTACAAGTAGCAAGATTATTATCAGTTTGATGTAATATTTAATATAGAGTATACTCATGAACTACTTGATTAGATATTAAAAAAAACTTATTACAAACCTGGTACAGTTTGTAGAATTTTGTATAACTAGTAGTTACGAGTTATAGGATTGTGTTATGCACATGAGAATAGCTTACCATATTAGTAAGAGGCTGAGCCACTCAAATAGAAGAATATATGTCCAAACTCTAAACTTATGAGAAGTAGAAATAACTAGAAGCATCAGTATTGACTACTTGGAAAACCAGAAGAGCACACATTCCATGATGCTAATTATTGATTGAAAAGATAAGTAAAAATATTCTACTTTATATCTAGTGCATATGCATATTATGCATTATATATTGACATCTGGCTATCTGAACTTACTCTATTAGATTAAAGAGATAGTAGACTATCTACTGATAGAATAAAGACTCTCTCAGATAAAATAGATATCTGAAGACTCTCTAAGTTCAAGTAGGGCAACTATTCAGGGTCGAACAGTATTTGCACTTTCTTTGACGAAGATTAAATCTTAAAAAGATACATGATTATTAAAGAACTTGAAACAGAAAATAGTAAGATTTTAGTATAAGTAGTAAGAGCTATTCCCCAGAGTTTGAGAAAATCACGCAATAGAGAAGAGACCTTATTAATATAACAAGTTATTAAGTTAAAATTCAAAAACCTTTATCTTATTTTCCTTTACTAAATCATTATTACTTGAGTCTTCCTAATAATCTTTCTATTATTTTAGATACCTCAAGACCTACTAGCTTTCTTTATTTCTCTGGTTGATTACCCTGTAATACTAATAGGTCTTTTTTAACTATATCTCACTACTATAAATATTATCATTATTTAAGATATTAATAAACTTGCTAAATAGAAGTAGATCTCTAATAAAAATAAGAAAAGAACTTTATTCAGTCTATTATTTAGTAAATTGAATTAGTCTTCTGCTATATATTCCCAATATCTATTATAAGGAATAAAAGAATCAACTTCCCAAATCAAATATATCAATATCTTACTTCTGGAAATTACCTAAAAGAATGTCAATACATTATCTCATCCCTTCAATATTTACTCAAAATAGTATACTAAGACTTATAGCATAAATACAGAGCATAAAATACTCACTCTTGTAAAAAGACTATAGATTCTGTGATTTAATATTCTTACAACTCTTTTAGACTTAAATTGACTCTTCTATCTTACCATGTTGAAAATAGTCAACGGCTTCAAATAGTAGACTCTTTTACTTTATATTATATTTCAGAGACTTGAGTTAGCTCATATACTTTTTCCATCCTATCTTGTGTATTAAGTTTATTTTAAAATCAAATGTACTCTCTTTTCATCTTGAGTATTCTTATTATAGACTTTCCAAAAGAAGGCTTCATAGTGAGACTAAGAAAGGAAATTGTAGTTTAGATATAGTTAAAGCAAGCATTGTATATCTTAAACTCACTATTATTGAATTAGATATTTGAGAGTTGTGCATATAAATACTCTTTAATATTATTAATTACTTAAGCTAGAATTTGCTTTTCTACTAGTATTCCATGAAGTTTGGAATTTAGATCTCTAAATAGAACAAAGATTAGCTAGCATAGTCTGTCCAAGACAGTATACATGATACTTGTCACAAACGGTGACTAGTGAAGGAATTAGTTTCACACTATTCAGGATTATGAATAGTAGGTTTATGTTTCCTCTCACATGACTCGCACTTGCGAGCCATAGTTAGTTTTTTTTTTTTTTTTTTTTTTTTTTTATCTCAGTTTTGCATTTTATTCGTACAACTACCAGGAAAAACCAGACATGCAGCGCTAGCTATGGCCAAGAAAAACCTACGCATCTCTCCCTCATGGGATCAAAGCCACGCCCCCAAGACCCTATGGTATGGGCCCAACCGCACATCTCACCCCCAAAAAAAGTACAAAAAATACTCTCAGCAAGCAAGCAGGAAGACGCAGAAAACCCTTCAGAAGCTCCCCTGAACATACGAAAGGATTACAAAAGAAAGCCCGCACACGCGGGAAATGAGAGAAACTCCACTAATCAGAAACCTACAAAAGAATAAAACAACATCTCCGTAGGGGCAGCTCAAATGACTTAGACATAAGCCGGCGACCGACATTACTCCGGGCCCAAGGCGTTGACATCGATCAAGGAGGCGGTGCAATACCATGACAGAGCGTAACCGAGGATGCGACCGTGGACAGCCGCGGGGGGCGCAAGCCCGAGTGGTAGTAGGGTACCAGCCAAAAGAGGGGAAGTGTAGCTGTAACCGAGCAACGGGACGAAACCAAGTGGAGAGGAGGAAGGGTAGACCCAAGTATCGTAGGAACTATCGGAAACGTGTGCGTGTCTGACTAGGCAGCCTCGAGCGAAACGTAATCGAAGAGAGCAGAGAAATCGACCGTAGCCTGGTGAAAAGTTTTCTCTTACTGCGAACCGTGATCCCAGCCGTCTGTAACATGGACGCGAGGGTGTTGCCGACCGTGCAAATGTTAAGCGAGAACGCAAAACAAGAGCAAAGAGAAGAATGGGCCAGGACCTAAGAGACGGGTGCCCATGTCCGAATCTATCATAGGGGGGGTGCAGCTCACTCAGAGTGCGGGAAGAGAAAAGTGACGATGATTTCCCATGGTGTTGAGATTTCAATCGCCGGAGGTGTAGAGGAGATGGTTCGTGGCGAGCCATAGTTAGTAATTGTTATATATTTATATTGTGCGCGTGACCACACTTGGTGGTCACTTGATATGTATTTTGCACATGACTCATAGTTATGAGTCGTGGGTTTCGCGCATATGACCCCTTTGGGCACATGACTAGTTATAAGCACGATGATTGGTTTGATATATTACGCAGTTGACTCATAGGAGTCAGCTGATGGATTTCACACTATGACTCACTTAGAGTCATAGGGGCGCGTGACTCATGGGTATGAGTCACCAGGGTTAGGTATGTGAGGAGACGTCGATATAAAAGGTGAGGCTTGGATCCTGTAGTTAGCTCCACGAACCATCTCCTCTACACCTCCGGCGATTGAAATCTCAACACCACGAGAAATCATCGTCAACATCCACCACCCGCACTCCCAGTGAGCTGCAACTCCCTATGATAGATTCGGACTTGAGCACCCGTTTCTTAGGGCCTGTCCCGACATCCTCTCAAGTTTTTGCTTCGCGTCTTCTCCTGGCTTCCTTACAGTTGTCTCGCGTCCTCGCTTAGCATCTACACGGTCGGCAACCCCTCGTCATACCTGCGTTTCGTCATTTAGCTTCGGGCGATCTGTGAAGTAGCGGCACTGGTGGCCTTGCTTTCTGGTATTGCACTCTCTCCTGAACGGTTCGGTCGGTACGGTCGCATCGCGAAAAATCGTGACCCCTTGGTGGTCCTCGTCTCCTGCGTCACTGTCCTGGGTCTACCCCTCCTCTCCCCCTCTCGGTTTCGTCCCGTGGCTCGGTTACAGCCAACACCCCCCCGCACGCCGTCGGCTTAGCTTTAGGCCGGCGCACCTCCCCCCCTCACGCTCGGCGGCCTGCGCCACCGGCACCTTTCCGCCACTTGCGCCTTAGCCTCGTGGACTCCCTCGGCTCCCCCCGCCACACGCTTTCCATTAGCCCCGACTGCCTGGTCTATATGGCCCCGGTACAGTTACCGCTTTGTGTATGGCTACCGATCTTTGGTTTTCTCCTTGGGATCGGCAAACATTCTTGGTGACGGATGGGCTTTCTCTTGGTTTGATTTCCTACGGGTTTTGGTATTTTTGGTTTTGCTCACTGTCGGGTTGTTTCTTGGGTTTCTGGTAGATGCTTTTGGCTTTTGTGGTTTTCTTGTATTATACTTTGTTGCTGTATTCAGCGCCCGGGCGCTTGGTGCGGGTTTTAGACCAGGGGTTTCTGCCCCACGGTTTCCACCGCCTCGACGAAGGGCTGGACTGTAGTGGAGGTTTGTTGCGGCCATATCCCTTGTGGATTCGTGTTATTTTTGTACCTTAAACAAAATTTAAAATATGATCGAAAAAAAAAAAAAATCCTGTAGTTAGCTCCTCACGCAGTCATCTAAGTACCTTCCTATCTACTATCTTGAATGATACTCTTTATCCCTTTTCATGATCAACATAGTATGAGAGCAGCGTTGTCTGTATACAACATAGGAACAGCCTAAGAATATTCTCCTCTACTATATGGATTGGTCGTCACCTATTGCACCATATCTCTCGAACATGGAAAGTTACAATACCAAGCCAGAGGGATACAGATATTTAGGAAAATACAAGTACTTAAAATCTCAGTTTAGCCAAACTACACAATCTTTAAAAACTATCAATAAATTACATACTTTGATATCAATATTGAAGAAGACTTCTATTAAGATCCCTAAACTAAAACATACTTAATTTCCAGTATAAAGTATGTCAGACTTCAAATAAGATTATATAATTTGTTGTGGACAAATTCATTCTTATACTAGCTCTTGCTATTATGATATAGATTTTCAAGATGCCAAACTTGAATGCTAGAATTATAGCCTTAAATATCATACTCTCCATACTCATCTAAGCTTTCAGATTGATTTTAAACTCAAGTATTCTGGTATATCACTCTGAAAAACTAGAATCACAGTGATCATATATGGTGAGTGTAAACTGTAGGTACTATTTGTAAATTACAAATTTGTAGAAGACTCCTGTTACTAATATACTAGTTCTACCCAGCTCTAGAAGATACCAGCTAAGGTAAGTATTGAAAGTCAGTATCTGGCCTTATAAATAGCAGTATTGAAGTTTAGTGAAAATTTAAATATACCTGTTACTTTAGGTCCAAGTGAAAAATAATTTATATATACTATATTCTCCTTTGGAATAAAAAGGCACCAATTATCTCTCCAAGAGTATTCATATAGCTGTGTCAACTTTTGGCACATGTTGCTATAGTTTTTATCTTTTATACTCAATATCTGAAGGAAGATTATCCACTATCTTCTCTCCAGTAATACTTTATACTTCATGTTCTCCTTTATTTGCAGTAATTAGAGTTGCAATTTGCCTTTCATATTCAATATGAATTTTATACCATCATAATTTAGTATGAATTGGCCTCTTATTTGAGTTCTTCTCCTAATTCTTCTAGTTGGAGGATACACGTATCTTCTCATATTAGTAGAATTGGTTAGTTTTAAAATAAAGTATATAGTAGACAATTAAGATAATTGTATCACAATAATAAAGAATAATAATATAATATAAAATGATAAAGGAATACAGAAAACAAAGTATAACAAAATAATAGAAAGAAATTTTTTAAGTGATTAAGTATATTACTTTTAAATAAAGCTTGTTAGCCTAAGTGTAATAATCAAATTCTAGAGAGAAATGTACACAGGTGTAAGGGTATCTCGGGCGCGGTGACACAAGGACTCAACCCTGCCGCCCCCATGGTAGAATACCTGTTTTAGAAAGTAGATAGGGGTATTCCAACTGTAAGTAACTGTAAACAATATACACACAAAAATCCATTCAGAACCAATTCAGTACCAAATCATGAAGCAAAAAGGTATTCGTGAGCGAAACCCAGAGGGAGTTAGGCACCAGGAGACTACTCGTGATGAGAGAGTTCGGATCATCGCCCTCCATGATGATGCAGGCTGGGGCTGGACAAAGATTGGCCAGCACCTGCATATAGATCGCCGAACCTGCCAAAAGGTAAGTATTAATTCAGTTTTAAAGGGCTTAAAGTTGAAGACTGAATAAAAATAAAAGATATACCAGAGAACCAAGGTGAATGATACCCCATCTAATGCTCTCCGTACCGGCGGCTCTCCAATTTTCAACGATGCAGAAAAGCAGCGATTAGAAGCTTTTGTTATGCGTGACGCTAGGACACGCCGTCTCAGCTGGGACGAGATATGCTTGGAGATGGGGTATGCATGCTGTCCCCAAACTGTAAAAACCGTTATGGAGTTGTTGGGGTATCACCGGCGTGTACCCCATCGGAAATTCGCAATCCGCCCAGCAAATCGGCCGATTCGGGTTGCTTGGTGTCGTGAGCGTCTTGGTTGGGGGTATAAGGATTGGCTTCGGGTGTTGTAGACGGATGAGTCCACATTCTCTACTGCGGGGTTTGGGAATAGGCCATGGGTGACGTGAAAGGCTTCGGAGGAATACCATGCAGATGGTGTGGATGAAACCTTTGAGTCTGACCGTGAATCCCGGATGATATGGGGTGGTTTCTGTGGCACTCTAAAGTCTAGGCTAGTTTTTATTCCTTGCAAAGCCAAGGTTGACTCTGCCCTCTATGTTTCTACGATCATGTATCCTCATCTTGTGCCATTCTGGCACTAGTGCTATGAAGCTTATGGGTGGACAGCAGTGGTAGAGGATGGGGCACTTGGGCACCAAGGATTTTCCAAGCAATACAGGGTTCTTAATGGGATGGAATCAATCCGCTGGCCGGCCCAATCCCCAGATTTGAACCCAATCAAAAACCTATGGTTGGACATGGAGAATGAGCTCGGCGAAACTTGGGGTAGGATTGGGGATATGGCAACCTTGGAGATTGCCTTGAATACTGTTTGGCAAGCAATTCCGAATGAAAGACTTGAGAGCCTTATTCGAAGTATGCCAGGACGGCTTCAGGCAGTTATTGATGCCGACGGAGGGGCGACATGGTATTGATTTTTGTATATAGTTTCTAAAAAATACTACAAGCATGCTATCATGAGATATCACTCACACACTTCTACTTTGGTTGAAGAAAAATTGCCTATACTACATTTAGAAGTGCGCCCGACTTTTTGCCGACACCAAATCCTACTCACTACATATCACTCAAATTTCCTAATCTGGCTTCGCCTCCACATAATAAGCACATCTCTATTCGGAAGTGCGCCCGACTTTTTGCTACCCCCTAGTACAACTTGCAGATTATTTGTTATTAGGAGTTAATTAGTCAATGCAGAGGCAGAAATATAATATATAAAAACACCATATTGAATACACTGATAACCTGTGGTAATATAGAGGAAAAGAGTAGAGAGAAGTAGTTGTAGATTAAGAAGAGAAGAGAGGAAGGAAGGATTATATATAGGGTTGGCAGATGCCAAGCCTAGAAGTTTAAGTATTTTGCATATGATTGACCAATATAACTGCTGTAGGACCCTAGTACAGTGAGAGTTACTATTGTTATAGTAAGAGCTAGTTACAACATACTAATCAGATACTCATGCTGTATGATAATTGTATTTTTATTATTAACATTTTGAAAAAAGAATTCATACACCCCTACCCACCTCGAAAATACACCACTTCAATATTTCATTATTACCCTTCTTCCCGGTACCCTAAATTTAGCTAATCCAGAAACTTTTTCACCATCATCAACCCTCACTCGCTCATGGTTTTCTGTTTTTTTTCTGCCCTCGTCTTCTTTCTCTTCCCTAGGATAACTTAGCGGTGGTAGGGAAGTTCTACCGACACGGATCCCTCATTTTATTTATTTTTCTCTTACATATTCCGGCTCCAATGAAATCTTGTTTCCGGATAGGTCCTTGGGGTATTGCGATAGATTCCTAGGATTGGCAAGTAACGTGCATTGATAGCACACATTATACTATCATTATACTATTACTGTATAATACACGACCTCGGATTGCACGAGTCTTGAGTGAGTGGGTGAAGATGGGAACATTCGTGGTACTGTCCTAGAGTGCTCGTCTTCCACTCCTTATCTCACCACCGATAGTATCGCACGGACAGAACACGGCAAACAACCGACCAATCAAAACCACTTAATATTTTCACGATCATTTCCACCCTCTTTCTCTCCTCCCCCCTCCGGCCCACACCACGCCCCAGTTTGAACTCAGATGTAAATCACCATGTAAGTACAATAACCCCACTTCGATATACAAAAAAGCTAATCAGGTAGTAATAGGATAAAAAAAGGTTTATTTATTCAATAATAACAGCAACCAGAAAAAGTACCACTTCTATATCACGCCCCCACCCACAACGCACCAGGAGATGGGTATATGAACTAGCTGACAAAAACCAAGAGCGCTAGTGCTATGCTAGCCACCAGTGGATAATGAGAACGAGAGAATGAATAGAAAGAAAGGGATATAATAAGCCATCATAAGTTGCGCGAACCCAAACCTCACTTTCTGCAAAGCAGGAAAGGAAAGGAAAGGAAAACTCGCAGGTCGTTAGTCAAAGTAAAATTAGACCTTAGTTAGCGCCCAGCACACAGTGTGATATAACCCAACTTACCTAACAAAATAAGCAAAACAAGACAAAAACACAAAACAAAAACAAGACGATGGAGAGGGAAAAAGAGAGGAAAGAAAAAGAGGAAAGGCCCCGCACAACCACCAGCCGATGTGATCCGATCTGGCAATTAAGAAAATACAAAAATAATATGAAATAGTGAAAAGGGAAAAAGTCTAATTATGTCTACCCCTAAGCGTATCCTCATCCTCACTCTCCTCCGGCCCCATAAACTCGAGCACTTCCTCAATATCCTCATCTTCCTCCTCAATGATATTCCCCCTACTCCGCTTCTGGGCAATCCTCACGCCCGCATTCTCACGTTTTGCGTGAAGGGCTGCTTGATTCAGCATGGGTCCCTTGAATGGGCTCTTCTTTCGCTTGGCAAAGGCCACACCCGGCGTTAATACTGCTGCCTCGTTATATCCCTGACCATTAGACGAGGAGCGCACCACGCGAACGTGTGACGGGAATGTGGAGGAAGTGGGAGTAGCAGGCAAGACTTTAATCGAGCCGCGCGGGGAGCGCGGAGACTTTAACGTTATGCTAGAAATGGACGCAGATGATGTGGAGGAGGCTTTCGAGTGTGTTTTATTGTGGAAGGAACGAATGGAGGACACCGACGACGAAGTCGAGTTTCGCCCACCAAGACCTCGACCGGATGGCCGACGGTACGATGTGTGTGGTGTCAACGGACCCGGGGAGAGGGAATTTCGTTTCGGTGGTGGGGTCCCACGGTAGCTAGAATTATACGCTGCGTTTCCCCTCGAATTCCTTCGCGCGCCGTTTCCCGAACGTGAAGCCAGTCCATTCTGAAATTGCTGATAAAGGTGGTTGCCATTGTGGCTCGCGGAATTCTGATTCGAGTTGTTTTTGGAATTCGGAGAAGTCGCCCTTTTGGCCGAATCCAGAAACCAATGTTTTATAGACGCAAGTTGTGTCATTAGGGCATGTTTCCTATTCTGCCTCCCTTTTCCACCATTCGCCTCCGAATGAAGATCCGGGGACGACATTGCTTGCCTATCTTGCTGCGGTGGTTTCAAGTATGGTCCAAAATCCCCATCCTTATTGGCTAGCGGAAGCGGGGAAGGGGACGGGGGTGTCTGCCCCCTGGGGGTCCTTCCAAGATTTCGCTCGGGCAAGATAATCACGGCTGGCGCAGCAGTAAGCATCTCGTGCATTGAAGACACAAAAGCATTATACTTACGGTTTTGTCGCCTCATCTGGTCCTCCGACTCCTCATTCAGAGGTAACAACGTCGGATCCAGATTAGAAGCTGCACTCATTCTCCTGCTCTCAATCTTCCGCTTTTGCCGTCTCCTCTCCTTCCTCTCCTCCTTCTCTATTAATAGTGCCCACCACCCAGCAAGAGCATCGCACTTCTTGGCGAGTACATTCTCTATCACTTGGTCTATGTCAACCCCTGCAGCCTTCATCCTATGTAATGTGTCCTTCTCTAACCGGGTCGAAAAGGCCGGTGATGGCTGTATAACAAGAATGGCCTTCTGTGCTGGAGCATATTCGGCAAGAAAAGGATGTGACAGGACTTCGTCGAGTGTAGGCCGCAACCCTGGTTTCTTCTTAAGACAAGCTTTTAATAACGAGACGGCATCTGAAATAGGGCAGTGATTGTCAGCCGCGGAAAAAGCAACATACGAGATGAGGGGAGGGGGTCGCGGCTCGGTTCCCCACTTCAGCAAAACACACCTTCGGGCAGATCATCAGGATATTTGGGCTCGTCGTTGAGAATTTTAAGCTTGGTGTCGTCCTCGATATCCTCATCAAAGGGCAATTCCCCACAGAGCAATGCGTATAGAATAACACCCAATGACCAGACATCCACAGCTGCCGAATTCAAACAACTATTAATATCGCGTCGCATCGCCAGGGGGAAAACAGCAGTGGAAAGGATTAGATATAAAGGAAGGAAGAGAAGTAGATAGATCTCGTACCATGCGCCATGTATTTCTCACCCTTGACCATCTCCGGGGCCGAGTAACAGACTGTTCCACAGAAGGTTTGAAGCAATTTCTGACGTTCGTACTCTCTTGTAAAACCAAAATCGCACAGTTTGACCTATCCAGAGTAGTGTATCAGCAACCGAGTTCCCTGCGCACAACCCGGCGATTCCAACATCGCCACCGCTGTCGCCATCATCAATTCCCGTAGCCGTAGTAGGTTTTCGTACATTCTCGTGTTTATCCAGCAGAATGTTCTCCAATTTCAAATCCCTATGCACACAATTGTTCATATGCACATACGAAACCGCGCCAACCAGCTGGGCGAATATCCTCTTCGTCCGATCCACCGTCAACCTCCCGTTCTTGATGAGGTAGTTGTAGAGCTCATCCCCTACTCCAACATTAGCAATCCCGTAGCCTCCGAGCTCCGATCTACAACCTCGAATGAGCACGGGTGCTCACCGGAACAATACTCCAACACTAGCCAAACCAGGCTCTCCGTAACAATAACCTCGTAGAGCCTCGCAATATGTGGGTGTACCAGTTGTCGGTGGTGATGAATCTCCCGGGCTAAATTCGCGTCGTCCTTCTGCGCAGACTTCAACACGACCTACACAGACACATACAGAAACACCATCTTAAAATCAATTCGCCATACCCTTCCTCTCTGGGAAGATCATTAGCCCAAGGGTGAGAGAAGAAAGATTACCTTAGATCCATTGGTAAGCTTGTGCGTGGCAAGGTAAACCTTCCCAAAACTTCCCTTCCCAATCAACCTCCCCAGATTATAATTCCCCACTGTCCTCAAGTCCTTTGAAGAAAACTCGCTGCCCACCACCACCACCGTTATTCCATCATTAGCTCTAATCTCCTAGTTTCGTTCACTCAACAGAGTACATACCTCAAGAGCTCATGGTAAGAATTCGCTAGCTACAAGCTCCCCACAAAATCAGCTTTCCACACATACCACACTCACACACACACTCTCTCTCTCCTTCTCTATCTCCACCTCCGCTAGGGACAAAAGGGACCCTACCTTTGCCCGTTGCTTCTGTACTTCGGCCTTAGATTTCGGGGGCATCGCCCAAAAAGAGTGAAAGAAGTGAATTTTGGGATTTCGGGCAAAAAAAAAAAGAAAAGACAAAAAGAGAAACGAAACGAAAACCGTTGACGGATGTGTTTTTCCCAAAAAGGAAAGCCCGAATTCGTTTTGCAAAACAGCAAGCAGCAAACGGCAGATCGGAGAATAGCGCTGTGAGGGAGGAAGATAGGTTGCGGACGTGGGTATGGTATGGGTAGGTATGGGAAAAAAGCGGGTTCAAGTTTAACGATCTGAGGGGCAGCGACAACCTTGAAGCTCCAGAATGATTATGCAAAACGGTTAAGAAAGAGAGAAGATAATGAAAGGGAATCAGAGAGGCGGCGGGGAGGAGAGGAGAGTGATGGAAGGCAGTAGTTAGTTAGTAGTGGAAGGTTGCTTGCTTGCTTGCTTGCTTGCTAGCTGTCTGCCTGTCGACGTATGATGCGTAACCTGTTTGTTGGCTGGCGGGCTGGCTGGCGGACTGGTGGCTGTGAAACGGAGACGAAGGAGAGGAAGAAAAGAAAAGAATACTGTAAATAGGAATAAAGGATAAAAGAGTGGCACTTGGGTATGGTAAAGTACGGCAAGGATGGGAGTTTGGGGGAGAAGGAAAGAAGAAAAAAAAAGATTAGGGAGTTTCTTTTGTACGATGGTACTGTACTGTACTGTACTACACAGTCCAGTCCAATCCAATCCAGTCCAGTCCAGTCCAGTGCAGCGCGGTACTCTACTGTATCGTGCCAATAGGAGAAGGAAAAGCCCGTTTGAATTGTCTCGCATCCAAAGTTTTCCCTCAACTCTAGAAAAACCAAAGGCAAAAAAGCAGAAGAAATCCCTAGAAATCAGGTTATGATATGATGATGTATGATAGTATGATACCGGTACGATACTGTGCCGGTGCAATACAGTGAAAGAACGTAGCAGCACCCACCACACGATCGCTCAAACTCGAGCGAGTTCAGTTACCAGTACCGGTATATTATCATACAATACCATCAAAACAAGGCAGGAAACAGGAATAATACAATCGCTCTTCCTTCTTTTATGATATGATACTAGAGTATAGTGGGAGTAAGTTGAAGAAACCAACTTCTATCCATCTATCCTTCCTTCCTTCCATCATTCCCCTAACCCCCTTTCCTTCCCTCCTCCCCCTCTCTCTTGCTCCAAACTAAATTAGTCAGCCAAAAGGGAATACTTTTTTCCTTCCCACAGACCTGCATGAAATATTATATTGGACCTCCTAAGCCTTTTCCCACTTGTCAAGGTATAATCAACTACGGTAGGGAAGAAGGCTCGACTTTCGTAGACGAGACGAGACGAGAAAATATCGCGCGAGATGTAGTGATCGGACGAACCTTATGCCTGAAGCTCGTCTAGGGTGGTATACTAGCTTCTTCGCGGTAACTTACAGCAGTTCAGGAGAGTTCCTTCCTCGAGTGACGTGGAGTGAAGTTTTCCGAGTGCCAAAACAATATCATGCTGCACTGTTTACAATCCGCCCTTTTGATTATGGACGCTATACTAGAAGTTACTCAAGCACCTCCAGCGTCATTCCTTCCTTCCTCTCCTTCCAGATTGCTTCCTAATATAAAATCCACGCCAAGGCACCACCAATTGGACATGCATGCATAATAATCATATTCAGCAGATACCAGTACTACATTAGAAGAGACCCCTCATTTCCCCCCCTCTTCTCTCCCCTATGAGTAATTTACTCCTTATAATACCACCGCCATCTTCACCCTCTCACTTTTTCTACATTACGATTAATTCCTCCACCACCCTTTATCATATCCAATCTTTGTCCCTGCATTATATAAAAAAAAAGAAGAAAAAAAAACATTTCATACAGAAGGAGAAAATACTAAAGGGTCGATGCTCCAAATTCTCATCTCTTTCGAGTAAAAAATTGTCCTAAACTTTTTATCCGGTGAATATTAGGGATAAAAAGAAAGAAAAAAAAAGAAAAAAAAATCTGAACTGGTATAAAGCAGGAAAAAAAAGTTGGTAACGAATGACGGGAGGAGAGAGATAATTCGAATCAAACCACGAGGTACAGAGAACGAGCAGAGAAGGGCCAGGGAAGAAGGGATACGAAAAAAAAAACGTACCCGTCAATGTCCCCTTCCATCTCTCCCAGCTAGTCAAACACCCGAACATGTGGTCATTACTTCATTGCCCCACTAAAATTCCGATCAAGTGCTGATCGCCATAAAAAACTGGTGAGGACTTGAGGAACCCATTTACACAAAAAAAAAGGGAAAAGGGAAAAAAAAAATGCGGGAAGAGAAGAGGAAATAAAAAGAGATATAACATCAACATCGACGCTGAAGATCAAAGGCTGAAAACAAAGATTGGAAAGGCCTCACTCCTCACCCAAGGCAAACAGGGGCACATCCAGAACTAGAGCGATTCTTCCAATCGCCCGTGCCTTCCTCTTCCCCGATTATATAGTTTCTCACAATCGAACTCGGATAGGTAGTGAAAGATAAGCCCATGGAATTAAAGAGGTCACCAAGTATATAAATGGTGAGAATGAGGCCAATCGAGACTTGCCACCGGCATCTTTGTGTTTCTGCCTACGTTTCCGCACCCGTGAATGCAATTGTCCATGCAAACTCCAGCTATCAACACCTCCCCGAAATATTTGTTCTAAGAATAAAGAAAAATACAGAAAATCCGGCGGGAACGTCATAAAACGAGAGAAAGGCGAGAAAAATATTAATGCCTTCATAGCCACTTCCTTCGTGGCTAGTCGTGCTCATTAGGTGGATGTCGATCCGAAATTCAGCATCCCCTTGAATCCGGTTTCCTTCTTCTTCCGCCATCCTTCCTTCTTCTCTTTCCGCTTCTTCTCAAGTTCCTCCCATCCTTCGTCATCGTCATCCGACTCTCCGCCCGAGTTCTTGAGATGTGATGGCCCATGTGGTTTCTTCCAATCCTGGCCAGCACCTGAGACCAGAGTTGCCGCTCTGGCGCTAGCAGGGCCAGCAGCAACAGCAGGGTTGTACGATACAGGTCTGTATCTTGACGGCAGTCCAACAGTACTTCGTTCCGACGGGGCAATGGAAGGGGTATAGCCCTGAGGTGGCTGTAAAGATCCTATCATTGGCCCTCGTTGACTAGGAGCTATTGACGGGGTGTAGGATGGTCGTCCCGGTTGCTGAAATGGCATGTTTGGGGGCTCCATCATGCTCATGGTGCGCTGGTGCTGCCCGCCCAGCGAAAATGGGCCAGTTGGGGCAGGCCCAGCCATACTCATTGGGCGCTGGCCCATCATTGGAGGTAATAGCGTTTGCTGTTGTTGCTGCTGTTGCTGTTGACCTTGCATCTGCATCTGCATCCACTGCATCTGCATGTTCATCATTTGTTGCATCTGGTTGGCCATCTGCATTTGCATAGCATCGCCTTGGCCAGCTGGAGCAGCTCCCGGGACCATCATCCCCACGTTGGGCATCCCAGGCATCCCGCTCATACCCACATTCATACCACCACCCGTACCCATTTGTCCCATAAGGCCCGGGCTTCCACCCATACCCATCATCCCAGCATTACCATGTTGTGAGCCGCCGCCCAAACCCAGTAATCCACCACCAGGCGATACAGGTCTGAAGGGGTCTGGTTGAAAAGAGTTTCTCTGCGTGGGGAATGCCATTGAAGTAGCACCGCCTTTTCTCGCAGCTTTCGCCTCCTCAGTTCTCATAATTTCACCTATCAACCCACCGGGACGTCGAGGGCCAGGCATCTCTGAAGGACCCCCATAGACCGACCCAGCCGCAGATCCAGATGGGCCTCCCACACCATAAGCCATTGACATCCTGGTTGCAGGGTGCAATATGCTTGCTCCAAGGTTGTAAGGATCTTGGGGCAGGCCTCGAGCAAATGGCGGTAATCTGGGATCTTGCTGATTCTGAGCCGCTTGCCGGAGATTAGGCTGTGAACTAGAATTTGAGAGTCGGGTTGGTGGCCTGTTTTTGTTCGGGAAACCATGGGCCATCAAGATTCCTAAAGGAATTTCCTCGTCCTCTTCCTCAGAGCCTTTTTCGCTGGAACCAGGCCCGGAAAGGCTCAGCTGTGGCATCGAGGTATTCAACGGTAGAGCCGATGTGCTCATTGAAGCACCCCTTGAGCTCATACCAAGCGGCTGCTCCGCGGGCTGAGATCCTGTTATTTTCATCATTTGCTGTCGATAGACAGCAAGATGTGCTTCCTGCTTCTGTCGCTGTTTTACGGCCTCACGATTTCTTTCCGCCTCAGACTCTTCTTCAGATTCTGAACTATCACTTCCATCGTAGTCATCAGGGTCAGCCTGGTTCCCAGACAACCTACGCTGCTCATCCTGCTGTTGGCGATAGCGTTCGAATTGCGCCGGTGTCATAACCTTGTTTTGTTGAGGTTTGGTGGCCTCGTGCTCCTGATACTTTGCAGCCAGGGCAGCTGAAGCGGAGATGGACGAATCAAAATCGATATCATTGCCATCACTCAATTGAACCGAAAATCCAGTTGTCGATTTTCCAACTCGAGGTTTGACATCGGCTTCCGGGTAGTCGGCATTGGTGTTTCCTCCTGAAGCGGGAGGGCTGGTTCCCCGATTGCCATGCAATGCAATGGGCGAGCCTTCTCCGGGGTAACTATCAAGTGAAGATGAACCAGAAGCTACACCTTCATCCCACCCACTGTCTCTATCCTTGACTTTATCTGTTAGACCCTTGGCTGAGCCAACCAATAGTGGAGTTGAACTAGACTTTTGGGGCTGAGGGCGTCCATGAAGCTGGGATTGCTGGTGTTTGTGAGAAACAACACCTCGCGCGACTAATGCAGCATCCTCGTCTTCTGGGAAAGATTGCCGGCGCATGACGGCGCTGGCTCGCTTCAACCCGAAAGAATCACCACTTCCGCCTCTTGAAGGATGATGCTTAGGTCCCCTACCCTGCCGTGCAGATGGCGTGGTTAATGAGTCTGCGTGCGAATGGCTGGGTATCGGTATACTTTGGCCAGGGGTGAGGTTCCGTGAATTACGCGGAGAGCTATTACTCGCCGCCTGCATCGCTGGAGTAATCAGTTCGTCCGAATCTTTGGCATCCCAACCGTAGGGGGAGTATTCATTAGCCCCGGGTCGATCACCATCCAGATGAGAGGGGTTAGCGTAGATATTGTTGTATGCCACGTAGGGAAACCGTGATGCAGTTGGCGAAGTAGCTGGATTATACGACTTCGGAGGTGGCACTGGGGGGATATCGTTGTGGTTATCACTCTGTCACTCAATGTCAGCCTTCTAGGTTAAAAAAAGGGTTTACGTGGATGTTATTACAGTGCTGGTGATGATGCTGTTGGACGCCAATTTTGGCGCTGTGTGACCCATTCCACCGCTGCTTTCTAGACGAGCCGTAGCTTTAGATGACGTAAAGGAGAACATCTCTTCTCCAAACAGAGAAGATGTATCAAGGGTTGTATCTAATTTCGGGGGTGTCGCTGCTGACATGCTGTCTTTTCGTCCGGGTGAGGGAGGCCCGTAATTGCCGCCAAAGGAGCGTTTCCCAGACGATGCACCAATGGATTTTGGTGACTTTGCCATATTATGAACCGCCCCTGACTGACTACGATTATTGTCGACCGATGCTGGCGTACGCGGGGTGTCTGAAGATGGGAGGGTTGAGCTTGAACTTAGTCTATTCACCGACCCAGTAGAAGCATAATCTTCCGAACCTGAATACCCTGAGCCGTTTGTGTATCCGCTTCCTCTGTTATGCAAGCTTGCCTTTAGTAAGGTTTTCGCTTTCCCTAGCCAGGGGAACGGAGGAATTTGTTCATACCGGTTCTGATGCTGAGCACCAGTGTACCCACCGCCGTACGTGGTGGACTTACCTTCGTCGGGCTCGTGGGAAGGAGTGAACCGATTGTCTGGATTGGCGGGCTCGTAACCGGCTTCTAACGCGTTCCCAACGGATTTTCTTCTGGAGAATTTGGGGAATTTGATAGGCATATGAGATACCTTTCGTGCCGATCAATAAAAAAAAGAAGGAATGCAGGAGGGGAGGGGTTTAAAGGTGGTAGCCACCGTACAGACTCTAGTAAGAAAAGAAAAAAAACAAAAGAGAAGGTGCTAGTAGAGTAAGCTGATGCTTCGGGTGGCTGACTGATGATAAAGTATAATATCTATTTGTGAACAATAGTGGCGTATTAAGTTGAGGTTAATGCGCGTGGCAGAAGGGGCCGAGAAGTCGGCGAACTGCTCTTGGTTGCAGTGTCGATAGAAAAGGTACCAAACCAAGGGTATGGAACCCTTAAGAGTAATGCTGGCTGCCGGGTTACTCTAGGGGAAAGGACCTATTGAGTGGTGGCTGAAAACGAGGGCAACCGAATTGAATGTGCACAAAAAAGCATCCGCGAGCTCTATAATTGTGGTCAGGAGAACGAAGGTTCAGATAGGTGTCGGCAACCAAGAAGTTGTTACACAGCTGAGGGAGTGTGGAGCGAGGCGGAAGACAAGGAATAACTCAATGGACAGGGAGGGAAGCCGGTTCTTGAATCTCTTTTCTTGCGGATTCTATTCTCCACAGCGACCCTCCAACTGCCTGTGGTTGTGAAGGGGGAAGAGGTAGGAGGGGCAGTGGTTGAATGAATAAAATAGTAATCGAGGGACGAAGTTGATTGTTGTTGTGAAGGGGAATGTAATTGCACTAGTCCCAGGGCTTAGAGGAGTAACTTACAGGTGCCGTTCACCCAACCAAAAATAACACGATCCACCAACCGCTGAAGCTTTCCCTCGTTGTCTCTTCCCCTTCTGCTCTATCTGCACCCGTGGAAAAAAGAAAAAAACGAAAGGAAAAAAAAAAGAGACTCAGGCCCTAGCACGCAGACAGCGGGGATGTTCTCACAGACCCGAATTTCTCCAACCAAGAGAAATTCGTGAAAGAAAAAAAGCCCTTGCCAGCTTTTGTAATGCCCCCTTTTCTATGAAAGATTGTGGAAGTACAGTATGATACCGGTAGCAGGCGGTGGTGGTGACGTGAGGAGGCGGACCTGTGCAGGGGAGGACGTGCGCGAGGGTACCAACAGGCAAGAATTGGAGAGGTCAAGAGAAGGCCCAATTGACGAATGGAGATGATGAGAGTGGGCGGAGAGAATAAGAGAAGCTCTGAGATCGTAATCTGAAGGCTCAAGATGAAAGTTTTTTTAAGCGGCGTAAAAGAAGAAGCACTTGGTACCAGAACCTCAGGTTTTGTGTTGAGCGAAAGTTCAAGAACAGTAAGGCCTGGCTGGAAAGGAAGGCAGGACGGGAATTTCTTGGGCAATCCGATGGAGTACTGTAGGCCAAGGGGAATTGAGCTGCTGAACCCATCCGGGTAAGTGTAAATCCAGCCCTGGTCATGCATGGGAGAGGGAGGTCTGAGTTCTTCACTCGGAAGGAAAAGGCGGATACCGTACCAGATCGTCGAGCCGCTCGGAAATTCGTCAGGGGTGCACTGGCAGGCACGACATATTCACAGTGTTTGTTTTTTGACGCCACTATTAAGAGTAGGATCAGCGCTTCTGGAGATGAAGTCCTCAAACAGATCCCATGTCCGGCTACTTGTAAGTGTCCTCACGAAGAGGCATTATGAGGGGGGGGGAAGGTTTGTGGTGGGGTTGAAGTGGAGGCTATCAGTTGCGGAATTCTGAATGGTACGTTATTTATGCTGGATTGAACCCGCTTGAAGCTTTGAAATGCCCTCACTGAAGCAGAATATTTCATCCCTAAGGGCCTCAGAGGATAGCTTTGTCATTGGTTCCTACAGCACTAGTACAGCACTGAGGAGGTAAGAGGGTATGAGATATCCCTACGAGTACTATAACAGGACAATTCGTTCCCGCCCAAGTCATTCAAGGTGCAGCTAGTTAGGTAATTGTGACTGAATTTTGTGAGTATAGTACAGTACCGGTACTCTAGGTGTTGGTTGTGTATAATACTGGCACTGATTTTCCAAACACTTTTTCCACATATCCGCTTCCATCCGGATTTAAACAGGCAATGGTTCGCGTGAATACTGGGCTGACCACTTCCCCTCAGCTTCGGTCAAGACCCAAAACGAACTAAAATTTCCGGCCGTTTTAATTTTCTCCTTTAGGATTATGGGTATTCAAGAATATATGGTGAAGAAATTTAGGGTTAGATAAATTCAACCTTTTAAAAGGTTGAATTTATCTAACCCTAAATTTCTAGGTAAGCCATCCCCACGAAAACGCAGTTGCTCAAGTTCACCGTTTTTGGTGCCGTTTCGCCAGGAAGCCAAGAAGGCCTCTTGCGCCACCGTTCTCTGCCCCAGAACCACAGCCCAGACCACAGTACTGCTGAAGGACCCCAACATCCTACTTACCCCCCCCCCCGAATAATACCTTGCTCTAACACCGTTGAACCTACTATCCGGATCCATAGATCTCTCTATCCGCAACTCGGGGTCGGTTCGGGTCAGGTGCCGGCTCGGGAGACGAGTTGTGGCACAAGCTAAATCTAATAGTGCATTTTCAATTCAGCTTCGGAAGTTATACCATGAAACGGGACGATAAACGTCGGGCTATGTGAATGATAAAAGAGGATGAAATGTCAGCTGTAGTGTCAGGATGATCACTTGTACACATCGTTTTTCCTCTTGGACACTGCACTCGTAGAGTCTGTGAACGGCAGAGACATCACTTTTAAGTGCTGACAAAAGGCCAACTCTCGGCATGGCTATTAGGGTAGGGGAGAAGTTCAGGCGTATCGCCTTTCTATTCTCGTCATGCCCTCAATAACAATTGAGAAGAATGAAACCCGGTAAACTCTTGAAGCCTCCCGAACTGAATTTGGGTTTCCTAGTTTATCATTACCACAGTTAACTGCTCGGATATATGGTATCATCTCGAGATTTTTCGGCTACATTTGAGAGTCTAGGAGGCATCGCTCCGGTAATCATTTTGATCACACGTTTAAGTCACGCGATACCGGACTAGGTCTAGTGTACATGTTGATAGATGTGCACTTTGTGTCTGCTAAGCACCCGATTTACTACTACTGAGGATTCGAAGCGTAAGTGCCTCGATACCGAGAATCATTCTGGGTCGGTATCAGACACGTGCAACCCCATGACATCCGCCTGACTACAAGGCAAATGCCTAAAAGTCAAGTAAATCTCACCAGTAGTCACTCGTAGGTTATAGTAGCTACTCGATCTACCACTAGAATGCTCCGACCGCTGGTAGTCGCATCATGCCCAGAACCATCACCCTCTGGTATTGCACTTCTCCTTGGCGTTTAAACCCAGTATGAAAGTGCACCTCACCTAGTCAGGATGAGTTGCTGGATAAGAATAACTCACTTGGCTTCTTGCGAGAGCTAGAGGGAAAGGTAGACTACCGAAAACAATTGATCACCATTCGCTCCAAATATATATGAAGAAAAAAAACATCCCAATGCAAGAGCCCAAGGCCATAAGTATCTCCTGGATGCCCAAGACATGGCAAAATCTCTCTCATGCATTAGCGCGAAAATTTTAGCCCCTTATGGGTAGATAGTCACATGGTTCATCATATTTGGCTGGGGGGATGAGGTGGTGAGTCAGCAGTCAGATATTGGAGGTTATGTTCCACGTGACTATCTAGCCATAAGGGGCTAAAATTTTCGCCCTGATGCATGAGAGAGATTTTGCCATGTCTTGGGCATCCAGGAGATAACCCTACGCTAGAACCCCACCACCACTACCACCACCGAGATGTCTCAACAAAAAAGTCCTAGCTCCAGAAAATAAAATAAAATGGAGCAAGAAACCCACAATCGGTTCATCTCACCCCGAGCTTGCTCGTATACCCACCAACCATGCATACAACCACTCGAAATGCTGCATGGTTTTTATATTCCCTCCTATCATATCCTATCGGCCTTATCGTAACACAGCGCAAGGATTACAGAAGAGCCAACCCGCGGGGCGCAAGATCTTCGTCAAGGATGATTGCAATTGCACGGCACAAGCATCCACAGGCGATGAATGCCTAGGCAAGAATCAAAGGGTACGATATTTCACCTTTTCACTTTTCCTTTCCAAAATAGTGTAGAGTACTATCTGTAGTCTCGCGCCACAGGGGCTGGGTACTCTAGCAAAAGCATCCAGGAAGCTTGGCGTTTCCTTGGCTTGAACCGTGCAAAGATTTCCTGGTATCGGATTACCGAATCTTGAAGAAGAGGGAATGTCTCGGGTCGTCTAAATATCCCTTCTAAGTAAGGCGGCTTTTGCTTTGCTGGCATTTTCTCTCTCCCGTCCCCATCAAAATAGGAAACTCAGACGTCCTGAGACAATTCTCTCTTCTTCAAGAGAGAATACGGGACGCGAGCACGATGCTGGAGCATTGGAAAAGGAAAGTAGCTTGGTTCGCTGCCCTCTCTCTCACACTTACGGTTAGCTTAAAAGGTACAGTACTCGAGTAATATCCCGCACACCTTAGGTAAGCTCCGCTGACGTATCCCACGGCAGAGCGGGCCCGCATGCAGGTTCGAGCAATACAATTGGTTACACTTCAGTTGAAATAGTAATGCTAATTGTCTCGCATTTGGGTGGATGGCCCGCTGCGACGAGCGCTCGCTACAGGCACTTGGTGGTTGTAATTGCCCCCGTAGGGTGAAGCTAGGCCAAAGAAATCACTTTCAACTCAGCCTTCGGTTGAGATAAAAAAAGAATGAAAATTCAGAGCGCCTTACCGCGGGGGGGTAATTATAACTTGCCATCTCATGTTCGAAAATCGTGCTCAGAGGGAACTACTAGTATTAAAATGCGATGGAGGATAGGGGGTCAACTACGGTAGCAGAATGCCGAGGTTAACTTGCAGCATTAGCGCAAGCCTCGACCTCAGCCACCCTCGCTAAACCACTTCGAGCGCATGAGCACTGGTTGTGAGAGACTCGCTCGAACCCTTCCTGATTAGTGGTACCGGTAGGTGTTTCACCCAATAACGAATGAGCTACTGCCACTTGTATCATACCAATGAGTAAATATGTGTGTTGATATGCCCCAAGTGTGCTGTTCGCCAATGCGACAATGTACTATTCGACTGCGCTTGGGCGTGAGCATTACCGTAGTCTGTTGAACTTTGCCTCAGTGGTCAAAATTACTGTGGGTGTAACCGTCTTTTTTTTTTTCAGCAGCTACCAGCCGATCTACGCGAATTTTTAGCAGATGAAAAAAGTATATAGAACTCTTGACCAGTAGCTAAAGGGAATCTCATTCCTTGAGAGCTGAGATGCAACCGGGCCAACCAGGGGGGACAGGCTCACCCTTGATACAAGTACCCGGTACTGGGGCATGCAAAAATTGAAGAAGAGTAGATAGCGCAAGCGTGGCCGAAAGATATATTAGTCATGTGTGATAAGATAAATAGAAGTTGCAACTTCAGAACTTCGGGACACACAACACAACATCAGAATTAGCAAGAGAAAGCGATGGGTGGAACGGAAAAGAAAAGAAAAGGACAAAGGGGAAAGAAACGAGTTGATCAAAAACGAGAAAAATACCAGAAAAGCAGCTTAATCATTGCTGAGACTACCTCTGTTTACTATATAAACCCACCTGTATCATTTCTGTGCATTCATTCAATCAAAGTTATCAGACATCTATCATATTAAAAACCATTATCAGCCACATTCGCCACCCTGTTGCTGAGGAAACATATTATATAACCTAATACGGAAGCCTCCGGATCTCCTTCAGGGCTTCTTTCTCCCTAAGGTAGTCTGATATATCACTTACCCATATCCCGTTGTTCCCTTCATAACCATTCCTAGACCCGTTTGTACCCATGGAACGCATATTGGCTCTATTGCGATCTTCGGAAACGCAGACTCATTATATTCTATTTCTTTTACGGACCTTTGTATGGCTGGAGCAGAGCCTTCCTCCGTTGATCACCTTACTAGAGACTTTTGGTGAGAGTCGGCTCTTGAGACTGCTGCTTCGTACTTGGAGGCACCTTCCTTCCTCATCGTTCCCAAATTACCTTGGCTCACTCTCCTCTCGGGTCCTTATTCGTTCCGGTCTCGTACTGGGATCTGATAGTATTATAATCCCAGTAGTAGAACGTTGTATTAGCAGTACCGAGGAGCGCAAGTAACCGGAAGGCCATAGTATGGAGGAACACAGAAGTGTGGACGAGTGGGCACACTAGAGCATAGACGAATGTATAAAGCACTAGCAGAGACGTGGGGCTATACATGTACTAGAAGAATTTTCGCTACTTAAGTAGTCGTTAGCTAGCAAACTCCGATAGAAGAAGAATATACACCTCGACATCTCCCGTCTAACACACCTGCACACGGTCATGCCACCTCCATCAGAATCTTGTAGCATTGTGCAGTCATGGATGTTATAATGGTTGTGGGTATTACAGTTGCCCTCTCCTTACTAAACAATGTGTATAGAGGCCTGGTGTGCCTAAGGACTAAATATTTGACTGGCGAATGTCCATGTGAACTGCAGACTCGGTTTCCTGATCGGCAATTGAGCAGTTTAAATAATTATTGTGGAAAAGTGTGGGATTCTTGAGTCTTCAGTGGTCGCAGTTAGCAACAGCTGTGTGTCAGATAATCACGATCGCGTAGTAAGGTTCAATCATATCATGTTGTAAGAGTAGTAGCGGATATAGTATCCTGGGGGCAGGGAAGCAAACAAACTCCCAAAGACAGGGACGGACGAAATTAGTTGCGGGAATGTATGATCCTGATGGAAGCATTCCACAGAGGCTCAATATGCCAGGCTACCGGGTAGCACTCGCCTCACACTCAACCCTCTCGATCGGTCTTAGAAACCCACCGCCAATTGCTGGACACCCCTCCCCCAGCTTCCCTTCCATTTCCCCAGAGCCTTTATACCCCCACCCCAGCGACCTCTGGATCGGCTTGTTCCCCGCTCATTGATACGGTGGCGAGGGTGGGGCTTTCCGCATTTACTGCAAGATAGGTGGGTTGGAGCTGGCTTTCCCCTTGCTAATTCAATAAATATTATCCTAGCTATCAATCAGGCTTCTACTAGCTAACAGAACAAAGCAAATTAAAACAAAACGGCCAAATACCCGTCTCACGACCCAATATCCACCACCTAGTTACCACATAAGAAAACAACGACACTTAACCACCTGGGTTGCTATCACGGGCGCTCACTCGGCCTTGCCGAGTCCCGGACCACGGCCCGCCTCCAAAAAAACGCCCAAGCCAAATCTCAAAACAACCTAAATCCCTTGCCGTCCTTACATGTTTCCTAGGCTTCATCGGCTCACCCCTTGAATGTAATACTGTAAGGGCAGTACGCCGGATCGGTGGCGTTCTCTAGTGAGCTATAAATAAAAGTATTGAAGCTCGGGTCCTCCACCCCCTCCGCATTCCTCTCCTCCCGCTTCAAGGGAAGAGGACAAAGTTATGTGTATCATCCCAACCTTCTCCAACCGCTCCCAGGGCCAGGGCTTGCTTGGATCCACGTAAACCTTTACTGAGTAGCCAGTAAAGGACATCCTCTTATTGGACCTCTGGAGAGTCTTCGCCAGATACCCCCCCCCCAAGGGGCCCTTCCTGACTTATGCCCACCTGCCAATTAGTGGTACTTGTAAAGGTCCGAATGTCCATGTGGTAGGTTGGAGCTTTTGATAGACTTGTCTACTATCGCTAGTGTTAGGACCTTCATGTATTTTGAGGGGATGGTTAGAGATGTTATATCCCCTATTATTAGGTTAGTAGGTGGGTGGGGAGTATCAGTGTTTTCGGGAATATCGTGCAGGTACCAAGCTCTTGTTCCTAGGTTTGTGCATAGGGATCTGCGACCAATGCGTTAGATTGTTCGGGGGGGGTTGGAGTGATGACATTCGTGGAGAAAACCTATTCTATACTAGCCAATCCTAGCAACGTTCCTATAAAATAGGGGTTTTTTCTCTGTATTAGTGTGGTGGGGTAGCGATGGAGGGAGGGAGGGCTATTGTGGGGGTTATCGCATGTATCTGCCCGAGGTGCTGCTGTCATTGCAGGAGCTAGCATGTGAGAGGTTGGCGAGGCCACCATTTTGGCGTCGACGTTTCCTTTCTCATGCTAGAGGTCTAGTTGGATGATATAGCCTTAAATAACAGTGCTTTTTTATTTGAGAGGTGGAGACCAGGACGAAAAGGGCACCGAGTGGCAGGTTGTTTGAGGGTTGAGCTTTTGTATCGGGAATTGGAGCGAGAGTGGTCAGAAGATGATGGTATTGCTCTTCTACCCTACTATGTGAGACGATTTTGTGAAAAGTAAGATATCCTACGGTAGCTAGGTGGGAGTACCGTATACCACAGAACTAGTTAGTATGAACCGTACAGTACACCGAGGCAGGTGACCCTCGGATGGTTTTCGGGGATTTAGCTGAGATTGGTTAGATTTGAATTATGTGTGGCTTCGTTGGAGTTTTGCGGGCGACGATTGTTGGTCAAGCAAATCGGATTGTTTTTCTGCTATTATATCATAACATTATCATAGTATAAAAGTATAATCAAGTGACTAAGCAAAAGATTGGATGACTTCAGCCGTTTCAAGCCCAAAAATAGGTAAAAACCTCACTTTACAATTGTTAGTGGCTTACCACAAACTATATAATGCCTCCTTTCACAAAATTCCTGATTCGAAGACATTTCATGTGTGCAATATCTCATGACAAAGTTCAAAGTATACTTATTGCAAAAGGAAGGATGCATGTTACCGTATTGGTTAAAAGTCATTATTATCACCAAATTGCTATGATAATTGCCCCGGCAACACTAGACAGTAAGGTGTAGGATAAGGAAGAAGGACCATAAACATTTGGAGGATAATATTTGCATCCATACCGGTATCACTACCCGTAATTGGCTAAGGAAGTTTTCTGCCTAGTTTAATGTAACGTTAGGAGCTTAGTTTAAAAAGGACGAATTTTGGCATACCAAGACTTTTGCTTAGTCACTTTATTTATGGTATGATATACGGTGGTTGACTACCGGCAGTGTAGATTCTAGATCATGAATTCGCTTTCGGTTTCCTTCCTAATTTACTCTCCCGCCGGGACCATACTCGCCCAAGGACAACACCATACCATCATCGCCCTCTGGATGTCAATATTGTAGGCCTCCCGAAAACCACCCATCTTCTCGATCACGCTACAGCATTTTTCATTCATTCTCTCCCCGAATCACACCTTCCCCGGCGAGCCCACATTGACCGACTGATGTCTACTCTACTAAAAACTTGTACCACCATCGGGCCCGCTGTACTCCCAAGCGAAGAACCGGCCCCCGTTTGCCCTCTGCCCTTTCTAGGCCTGTGGTATGATACTTGTATGATACTGTAGATATTACCGGAAAGGTGCCAATTCTTGGCGCGGGGGTACGAGTGCCGCATCGGAGACTCCCGGCTGATCCAGGGACTCCATCGATCAATGCATCCCTCAGACAGCCAAATCGAAGGTGAATTCCCACCGAACGGTAGCTCCCTCATTTCCTGGATTCAATTGGCAGCCCAACTTTACATAGCAGCGAATCGGATTGTAGTGAATTCCATCAGCGCCTAAAATGCCGTGCCTTCCAAAGCCTCAAATTCCAAATAGAACCGACCTAGGCCCTGCCTGAAAAAAAGCTACGGCAGCTCATCTTGATCTTTATATTGTAGGAAATCGGATCATCTCTTCCTGATGCCAATATGTTTGCTTAAAAATGGCCGGCCGGTGAGACAGCAGTGTGATATGATATACAGGTGTAATTCGTCGCCTTCCATTGCTACGGCAGCTCATTCGCGTGCCCGGGTCCTGTATGGTGAGTATGGTATTGCTGGTCGTGATACCGTAGCAGTGCGTTGGCAGGTGGGAAGTGGGAAGGGAGGGAGGATAGTCTACCGGAGTTAGTAGAACCACAAAATACCGTGATGATGAGGAAACAGAACAGAATTGAGCCTTCGGCGGAATCCCGTTACCGGAGGACTTTCCTCACAAGCAAGCAAGTGAGTAGGGTGGGGTCGGTATCCTTACCCTTAACCTGACAGGTAGCTAGCTATTGTAGTAATAGAAGCCCCAAGGCTCTACTAGTGAGATCATAACCCCCCCCCTCCCAAGCCTCTGGCGTGGTATTGCGCTCTATGCTATGATCCACTCCCGAGCCCCCGCCTAATGACAAAACCCGAAACTGGAGGGGCGGAGGGAGGAAGGGAGGGAGTGCCCTGTGCTGCCTTACCTGTTATCATCCTATGCATCACCGCCGATACTCTGCTCGCGGCATCTCGGGTCTGGTTGGCTGGTTGGTTAAGGGCTGGGTGTGTGTTTATTGCATTTTTCAAGCCTTTACCTCATAGAGTGGCTGTGAAGGGAATTTTTACTCGGAACTGAGGTGTACTTTCGGAAGGCGCAGGCCATGATTGAATATGGTAAGAGATTGAAATGATATAATACTTGCTACTCAGGGAGTGCAATCGGCAAGACGAGAGACTAAAAAAGTAACTAGCCATGCTTGCTGGTAAATGTCCCGATAGCCAGGGCACATGAAAACTTTCCTTCACGGACTAGGCTAGGCTCAGGGGAGGGTTACAGGAGGCACAGCGCTGGTACTGCACTAAAGTACCGTAGTCGGTCGTCCAGTGTGGGCCTGGCCGGAATGCGGGAGTCCCTGGAGGTGGAGTGTGGAGTAATACTCGAGTGCCGGTATGTGAGGGAGTGAGAGAGAGAGAAAAAAATTACCAACGTGGCAGACGAGGAGAGATTCAGCGCCGCTAAGGAATTGGCTTACGCACAGCGTATGCGAATAAGTTATACTGTAGTATGTACAAGTATGTGCTCGTACAGTATGTATTATATGTAGGTATGTATGTCATGTATGGGTTGGATCGGATTGGTACCTAGAGGAGACATGGCCATTCTTTGGTTTACTTCCTTGCAAGAAGGTATTATATTTCATAGCTCGTCTCCTCACCGCGCCTACTGTGCTTACTTGTAGTGAACACCGGATGTGATACAAGAAAAAGAGGTAATTTTTATCGTATGGTAATTGGGTTTTGTAAAGCGCATAAATTTGCACGCCCATTCACGAGCTGGTTGGACTGGGTCGTGCCCGAGTAGACGTGCACGCCGAGCCGCCCGGGTCTATTCTTTCCTTCTTTGCGGGCGAAAGAACGATGAGGGGCTCTAGATCGATGATGGTGGTTTGCCCGGGATGGGTACGGTACCGCACAGCTACAGACCCTGGCAGCCTGGTGGGTGAGCGAGGTTGTTTGTTGAGTTACATACTGTATCATACTGGTATGATACTTGCACGAATGTAGCACGCGCACGATAGGGTTACAGGGGAGCAAGAGGGGAGGGGAGGTTAGGGGAGAGAAGGAAGAGGAAGAGAAAGCTGGTCTGGAAGAGGTGTAGACCCCAGGGAGTGGCTTGCTGGCTGGCTGCTGGTTAACGTCACGTCAAGAAGGGTGCTGGTGCGCTTGTTGCTTGTTGCTTGTTGCTTGTTGCTTGTTGCTTGTTGCTTGTGTTTGCGCTTGATGGGTGACCTGGCCATCTCCTTTCTGTCTTTCTTTCTTTCTTGCTTGCTTGCTTGCCATGTTGTTGGTTGTCGTCGTCGTCGTCGTCGTCCACAGGCTCATTGGAAGGCTGAGAGATGCATTTCCGTCTGACTCTTTTTGCTTCCTTCTGCTACGATAGCTCTATCCTAGATCTTCACTTCCTTGTTTTTTATGACCTTCTGATGGCAGGGGAATTCCCGTTTTTGTGGTACGGGGGGAAGAGAGAAAAGAAAAGAAAGGAAAGGAAAAGAAAAGAAAAAACCGCACATAACTTTTGCACTCCAGGTGCCCCTCTTGAAATACTGATTTCCACCCCCACTTCTCTCGTCCCAACTTTTTTCTCCTCCATCAGTAGCGCATCTCGACATCTTCCTTCTCTTCTATTCTACTCCACGGATACCAAAGACATCCCAAAGCTCTATCTGCACACCTGCCTCTTCCTCGCCCGATCCTTCAGAGTGAGGAACCTTCCATCTCCTTCCCACGTCGAATCAAGTGTAATCAATCCTCCCGAGATCATCCATCCTTCCGGCTTGGCGGAGTGAAGGGAAAAAAGAAAAGAAAAGCGTGAATTCCCCATCAGACAGAACAACAAGCCAGTTACAGTATCAAAGGCATCACAGACGGAAACGAAGCCAACCGGCTAACATCCGTTCATCCAAGATATCATCTCATCGACTGCAAGTCTAGGTGATTTTAAAAGAAAGGAAAAAAACTTGTTCTCGGTCGACCAGTGAATTTTTGACAATAATCGCCCCATCATATTATATTGGATATTGGTACAGTATTATCCCGGATCATTCCCGACCAAACGATTCGCTCGGGTGCCACAAACCTATTTGGCTGGCTTTGGTCAATTCACATTCATCCTCCCCGCATCGCTCCCAGCACTGAGGATATCTGAAAATTTTCGCTCTGCCCACGAGATATATCTCATTTCCTCGCCTCACAGAGGTAGTTTCTTCCAACAGGAGCAGCAGCAGCAGCAGCAGCAGCAGAAAACTGAAGATATGATTAACCCAGAGTGAGGTTGCTTATAACCGTCTTCTCCGAAAGGTCGTTCTCATTATTGGATTTTTACTTGTTCTTTTGACCCCCTCCTCCTTCTCACCACCCATCCATCCATCCATCTCGGTCTTTGGAGGAGAGAAGCGGAAACACTTCCTTCCATATTATAGATTGAAAACCCCCCTTCGTTTCCACTTTTTTTCTTGTTACAGTATTCTCGTCCGGTGTATTTTGGACCCCGCTTCCTCTGCCTGTGTTATTTGAGCCGGTGGGGTTGTACGACCTGTGCTTGGCTTTTGCCGGTTTTTTCTCTTTGTTGTTTGAGGTGAGTGACAACAAATCAACTTTAGGCCCGACGTCCTTGTCCAATTGGTTAGCTCTATTGCAACAATTTTTTTTTGCCCTTCCCTTCCCCTTCCCTTCCCCTTCCTATTCACATTTTTCATACCCTTTCCTATGTTATCTGCTTTTTTCCTCACATTTCTCCTACTGCCGCTGCTGCTCGTCTTCCCTTCCCGGCTTTCCTGACGGTTGGTCAGTGGAGATAGCCATTGTATGTGTTCGATCTAGTACAGATGATTTTAAAAATTTGGTGAATGTTCAGTAATGACTGTTGAGGATAACAGGGTGTCTTTTTTAAATATTTTTTTTTCATTTGGCTCATTCTTCCTTTCAAAACGGAAGCAAAAGGTCACGATCGTGCGTACAGCTCCGCCTCCTCCTTGCCCGAGCTCCTAGTCCCAAAACAAGGAGTTGCCGGCATTGGGAAAGCACTGTCGTTTGGCCGGGGTTGTAAATAAGGTGCTTGTAAGTGGCTTGTTTTCTTTTTAATATCTCTTCCTATCACCCCCCCCACCCCCTTTTGTTTGACTGTTGTCCCCCTCAAGCCCCACCACACACTCTGCCAATATTAAGTTGGGAGGATCCGTTGTGAGTCGAAACACTAGCCAATATTTCGTTGGATTCTCTCTCCCTCGGGATCCCAACTTGCAAGAGGAAGCGGATTCATTTCCATCTATATGTTACTCTCAGCTCACTTTGAACCTCTCACAGCTTACATCCACAACTACCCATCTCTTCGCTCTCGGTGGACTCAACTAAATCCAGGGGTCGCCTTTTTCTTGTTGGTTATCAGTTTTCACCCCGCGCAATCTCGATAACAGATAAACAATGCCGTAAGTAAACAAAGTTTTCTATAAAAAATTCTCTGTGTGGGCCTTTGTCACCAAATCAGTTACTTTATCAAGTAATTGATGCGACGATGGAATGGAGAGTCTCTTCGATGAGGTTGTCTGTCCGGGGCGTCAGTTACCTGCTGTGAAAATCGTACTCTGTTGTTGTTATTGTTTTTATGCGCTCGTTTTCTCATGTATGTTGCAGTATCAACATTACAATCGATCATACTTCGACAACTCAAGGGTCGTCAGAGTCTTCCATGTCAGAAGAGGAGGGCTCAAGCGGTGTGAATGTTCCATATGGACATCATCCGCAGCAGGCCCTGCCCTTTTACCCTCAACATCCTAATTCCCATCATTCACACCACCCTCGGACGGATTACTCAGATTCATTTCATGAGTGGGAGGACATCAACGGCGAGGAGCTGGGGCCGTCAGATTCTGCATCGCGGCCACGAACAGCAAACCGACAGCCTGAGCCCCATCCACGCCATGAATCGCGCCGCTCACGCCATCCAGGGCCCATCCCTCCGCCGCCCCACCACTCTTCACACAGTAGACATCACCCGCGACAGCCCGCTCCTTCGGCTCCACAAACACTTTCTGACAGTGATTCCGAAGATCTTCATTACCCTCGACAACCCCAGTCTGCCGGCCCTTCATCTCCATGGGGATCTGGACCGGGTGGTTCACCGACTTATCCACCTGCGCCAGGGCCGTATCACGGTTACGATCGTGAACAGCCTCCACCGCCACAGCCCAGGGGTTACCAAAACCCGCTTGCCTTAGTTCCCGCTACCCCACCCACACACCCGAGTCAGCTCCCCGGCCCTAATCCCTTGCCAGGTGGGCCGAACCCTCTCGTTGCCTTTGACCACAACAGATATCCCCCACACCACCAGGACCCATATTCGCGGCATCCTTCCCAACCACCACCACCAACACATCCGAGCCACTACCCGGGTCATTCACCACCACCACACCCAGCATATTCTGGTCAACCTCAACACTCTCCATATCCACCAAGCCACGGAAGTCACAGCGGCCGCCGTTCTGGTCCAATGTCGCCGTATAATCAATATGGACAACCTCACGGCGCTGGATACCACACTTCCCCCCATCACCCACAACACGGCCATCCAGGTCATCCAGGGCACCCAGGGCATCCGGGACATCCGGGACACCCAGGTCATCCGGGTCATCCAGGCCACCCATCCCACCCCGCACATCCTCAACATCCAACCCACGGCCAACCTTCCATGTCGAATGCCCTGACTCGTCATCAGCCAGATCCCTATGGGTACTACTCCAATAGCCCTTATAGCCCTTATGGCCCGAATCCGTATGGAGGTGGATACTTTACCTCTGGCGCTCATCCACACCATTCCATGAACCAGATGACAACAATGATGATTATGGGGCCACAGGGATATCCTATTCCGTATCACATGCCGCCTCCACGCTCCCCAAGTCCTCCCTCTCCTGTTGATGACAAGCCGCCGGAGAAGACGGAGGAGGAGAAGCGTGAGGAGGAGAGATGGGCGAGATTGCAGGAGGAGAGGAAGCTCAGACAGGAGATGATGGAGGAAGAGCGCAAGTGGCATCAGGAGAAGTTGGACCGCGAGAGAAAGGCGGACGAAGAAGCAAGGGCTCGTGTGGAGGCCGAGGCCGCAGCTGAAGCAGCTGCAAAGGCCGAGGCTGCCGCTAAGAAGGCTGCCGACGAGGCTGCTAGAGCAGAGGCAGAAGCTAAGGCTAAGGCTGAGGCCGAAGCTGCCGCAAAGCTGGCTGCTGAGATCGCAGCTGCCGCAGAGAAAGCGCGTGAAGAAGCTACTAGGGAGGCCGAGGAGAAGGCTGCAGCTGCCATTGCTGCTGAGAGAGCTAAAGTTGAGGCGGACGCTAAGGCTAAGGCTAAGATTAAGCCGAAGCCAGTCAAATTCAGAGATGCGGTCGGCCGAAAATTCTCGTTCCCATTCGAGCTTTGCAGGAAGTGGAGTGTATGTTTGCCCCTCATATTGTCTGATACGATTGTACTGACCCTCTACAGGGCATGGAAGAACTCATCAAACAAGCATTCTTGCACGTCGAGGTCATTGGCCAACACGTTATCGATGGCCACTATGACCTCCACGGTCCCGATGGCGAGATCATCCTACCGCAGGTTTGGGAGTCGGTGATTGAACCGGATTGGAGCATCACAATGCACATGTGGCCTATGCCCGAACCGGAGCCGGAGCCACCAGCGCCTCCCCCTCCTCCACCCCCACCCCCGCCAGCCGAGCCAGACCCAGCACCAGCTCCCGAACCTATTCCTGCGCCGGCGCCGACTCCACCGCCCCCCCCACCACCCCCGCCACCTCCCCCCCCAGTTGAGCCCGAGCCTGTTCCTGCACCCGCACCTGAACCTGCACCTGCGCCTGCACCCGCACCTCCTCCACCACCACCTGCGGTTGAGGTAGTCGTTGTTGAGCCAGCCCCGGAGATCAGAGAAGTCGCGCCGGAGCCGGCCTACCATCCCCCACCTCCTCTGCCCCAGGTACTCGCTATCGCGCCGGAACCCCCACGTCCGAAGCCCGTCCCGAGCATTCCGCCGTTGCTGATGTGGACTGCTGGCCGGTACGGGTCTAAGAAGGGGCGTCGTTAGAGGTGGACCATCTTTGCTAGCTCTATTACCATAAGTTTGGTCCGAGGAGCAGTTTCAAGGTACTAAATGTACAATTTCTATTTCTTCCTTTCCTCTCTTGTTTTTTTACATACCCCACTTCATCTTCAATTTCACTTTTTTCTATTTCCATCTTGGTCCATACCGTATTTCCCTCACCTTTCCGTTTTTTCATTTCTTTTCATTTCGGGAGAAAAACAGCATTGGATGGGACGGACGAAGGCAGGCAGGCAGGAACGCGAATATTTGAGGCGTTTTTCCTATATCATGTTATGTTCTAACAGGTTGGAATGAAGGTGGAGTTTTCGGTCTGGCTTTTTTCTCTTCCTTCCTATTTCTAATTGTACTGTACTTTAACGTTTGTGGAACCCTTTTCATAACGGTGGGGGTGTGATATGATGTTATGTTATTATGTTACTATGTAGGCTAGGCAAGGCTAGGGTAATGTCTGGTAGTTTACCTTTTGCAAAAAAAGGTTCATTGCTGGGGTGGTATTTTTTTACAATGGTTTATTACACTGTGGGGTATAGTGCGTTAGTGATGTGCTCTGGGGGTACGACCTAGTCTATTTGAGAGCTAGTATCGTATAAAAAAACGCCGCGCAGTCGAAGGGGACAAAGCTTCTGGTTTCTCACGATTTCTTTATTTGTTCATTGCGCTCTATGGTATTCTAGTCCTTGTTATAGCCACGATACAAAAACGTTCTAGCAATGCTCAGCTATATTTGACGCAGCAATATTATCATATAAAAAATAAAATAAAATAAGCAGCCCCTCTTACCCGCTTTACAGCTATGACATCTACAGCACTATGTAGAAATGGTGACAGAACTCAATATCATTCAAGATGATTTCTAATTCCTATTATATACTAGGCGAAAGGCTTGCCGCAAGAGGCCCATTAAGAAAAAGGGATAAGATGCGCTTTTAGTAATGTTTCAAGTAGAAGTGAACTCTCTTGATAAGCTTTCTTCTATTATTTCAACCTTTAGTATGCTTACTCTCAATTTCCTTTGTGGTTACCACAGGTTCTATAGGTTTGAGATGCCATAAATATCAATAAATCTTGGGCTCTGGCTTGTTTCAGAAGCTTGTAGTGACAAAGAGAATGCCTGCCTTGAATTGCCTCTTTTACATAAATGTAGAGCCTGCCACCGACACAATATCCAACACCCTGAAAACTAGATTTTTGATATCATTTTTAGAATTTACTTGCCCTGTAATTTTTTCACTCTAAACTGCGATAGCTTTTTTTTACTTTTTATTTTTTTAATGAGTCTGCAAGCATAAGAACCGCAGGATGTTCTCAGTGAATGTGAGGCCTGCACGGAGGTCATAGAGCATATGATATCCTGTGGAGCCGTAGCAACTCGGCGTCTGGATAGGAGGAATCTCTTATTAAAGTCTGAGCAGTGTTATTGATAAGCACTCTTGTGGACTGATGCCTCTAGTGCTGTGTTGGAACCTGGTGTCTTGTAGTGTGCTTTTCAAGGATTGGACTGCAGAATTCAAGTTGCTGGGGGTCTAGGCTGAGGAAGGGTATCTGATCATAGGCCATCACTCGGGATTTTGGCATGTCGTGGTCCGGTTCGAGCTTCTTAAAGGCATTGGAGGCGAGGGTATCCCCGGAGCGCTGGCTGTAGGTAATTTAGGGTGGGTTGGGGTAGAAGGTCTACCTTGCTGCCGGTTAGGCTGGAACTTGATTAAAACCCGAATGTATGCTCTGGTCGTGTTGGGATACTAGTCCTACTCGTATATGCCACCGGGTTCCTTCAGGCCTCCCCGTCACAACCTGCCAATTCCCGGCCTGCGAGTCAGCGCATGAATTCCGCATGTACCTATCCTCACTAATACAGGGTTCAGAAGTCCACTTAGCGTAGAGGCGGTTGTCATAGAAAGTCGTAGTGCAAACCTTCGAATCAGCATTGGAATTCCTGCCGCCAGCCGCCCCATGCCGCGCTCATCAGTTGCATGCTGGGGTGATTCTTCGTGTCAACATCCGGCCTATTCCCCACCGCGCGGATGCTGAGAATGCAGTTGGGCGCATAGGGCACCCTAGGATTTCTCGGCCAGGACAGATTTGTTCGAGATTTGTATCGTTCCCATAGTAGTGAATGATAGGTTTGTGTGCTCGATCTTGGTTATCCATTCTGGGGATTTATGAACCCTCTCGTATAAATTGTCCCTGCAAGCCCCCGCAACCGTGGTGTGCTGCCCGGTGAATGCTTAACTCATGTATTGCGCTCCCGGCACACCAGGGAGGTGTAGAATGACTTAATCCCGACATCCCTCCCATATTTGCACACTTTGGCTAGCTGCACGAATCTACCCTGGGGAAAGCCCCGTCTTTGTATACTAACTCTTCCCGCATCCAGTACGCTAACGGGACGAGGGTCGTGCTGGGATCGAGGGAGAGGGTCTCCTTGGTTATCCATGTATTCCAGTGCTGTGCGAATGCGCCGCCAGTAGCCGGTTGCCCGAGCTTGAGAATGTAATCGAATTCGGGCCTTTGGTTGCTGTACCCGGTAAAGGCTCAAGCGTCTAAGCATCCGGTATCGCCCAGGGTTCTACAGTACGACCAGGGGTCCCGGAGATTTACACCATGGAGTTTTTTCAACTTGGTTAGTGTACGAACCTGCTCTCTATCCGGGACGGCCTATTACCTTCACTACTGTAACTATTTAGAACTTGTGTCGTGAGTGAAAAGTATTTCTCTACCTTCCACTAACTAACGATCACTTATTCCCTCTCCAAGAACCAGAGCATAGAGCGGTAAACACAAAAACCCCGTCCCACGACATTACTGACTAGATCTGAGCGGTAATGTATTGAGAGATTATGGTATCCATTCCCGCTATGATTGATGTCGATAAAGCTTGTTTGGATATTATAAACCTTCTGTATATGGTAAAACCTTCAATGAGGCCTTGGCGGGTGCCTCCCTCCTTCATCTGTCTATTACACTTGACAGCGAGAACACAATACTACTTCTGATAACATAGAGGCGGGGCATCACTCACCTCCCGCACTGGTACGCTGCTGAACGGATTTCCCGGTACTTGACGCGCACAGAAGGCCTCACAGTACTATTCTGTCAAAGTCGTACTCTGGTCCGATGACGTTGATGTACGGTACTTTATCCACTTATTGTATGCTTTCTAGGAGTTGTAGACGCCAGTATAGTATTCCTACAATAGAGTATAGTAAGCCTGGGGAATTATAAAATTTTAGGTTTCCGAATCCTGGATAGCCCTCCCCCTGCCCGATTTTCACTCACATTTGTACTTTTTGATACGAGTATAGTACATGCACGATACGCAAATTATCATAAACCCTAAGTCAGTGACAAGCTGCCCATAATACCTAACGTGACTAACCTCCTCTAAGTCTTAGGCAACCTAACGAAAACCTCCAACACATCATCACGACCAACTTGCTTTAGGTTCTAGTTAAACTAGCTATAGTAGCTCTCCAACTACAGGACGTGACATTTCTCATCCTAGGATATGCCTATAGCACGGGTGTAATACTGTCCCGGTATTCGACGGTCTTCCTCCTAATTCATACGAGTACGCCTCCATAATTCACAATTAACCTCTCATTAGGCTCACGGACCACCCGCTTTTCCAGTTCAATTCGATTCGATTCACATCCACCCATGTCCATTACTTCTTAAACCAAGCCCATTCCAATGAGTCTAAAATATCTCACACAGAACCCTCCCAATACCCTTTCCCGCCACCGCGGAGCCAAATGCCCACAGAAAGAGCAATTACCTAGTAGAACGGAGAGATGGAAACGTTCTACCAAAAAAAGGAAGAATGAAAGCAATAGAGAAAAACAAAAGGAGGAGGGGGTAGTTTACAAATAACCTGCTAACATGTAGAAGAAAAGGAAACGAATGGAGAAAGCCAGCCACAAAAGTCTTTTTGTAGCGAACGCAAATGAACAAGCCCGACTGAACCGCCAAATTGCCAGCCAACGAAGATGAATCGGAAGAGATCAAGGGGGAAAAGAGGGAGGAACGTGCAGACAGCAGGTAGTGTAAAGAATATAAGAAGCAAGTGGAATATTTTTAGTAATTGATAGCGATATAAGGCAGAAGGGTCAGGAGGGGGGGACCGAAAGAAAAGGGGGGGGGGGGGGGCAATTAATATGCTCGGAATCCAAGGGAAATAACAAAGAAGGATCAAATTCCGCATTCGTCGTATCAGGTTACCGAGAAATTTTTTGCTCATCCCGATCGATCAGGTCCTTCGCTGCCAAAACTTCTGCTTCGTCAAAGCCTGTCCAGCCCTTCACGTTTCTCCTAAACTTGCTCACAATCTGAACAAGCTTCTCAGTCGCCAACTGGTTTAGGGATTCCATCTTTCCCAATGTTCCATCCGAAGGCTTCGCCTGTATGAGTTTTCCCGTAACAAGCTTCAACCCGTACCATCCTCGGAGGTACCATTCACTTAATTCTACCGATCGAGCAAAGTACTTGATAGCTTCCTCGAATGCCTCGATCTGATCGGCATTGCTAGCACCGGCGGAAGCGGAAATGTATGTCACCTCGCCAATACGAGCAAAGATGTTGTAGGCATTGGGTAAGATTAGAAGAACCTCTTCTAGGCAAAAGATGGACTGCGGGTAAAGCCTCTGAGTGAAATAGAGCGATGAGAGATGCGCCCAGGACTCGGCATCATTGGGCGAATGGGAGAGCAGACTAGTCAAGGCTTTGATGGCACCTTCTGTGCGACCAAGCGACAGCAAAAGTGATATGCGGCGCTTTTCTATCGGCTATTTGTTTTTTTTTGACACCGTCAGATTATTAACTCGCCTAGCAATGCAGATGCCGGGGATGAACGGGCGAAAATAAAATGAAAAAAAGAGGGAAATTTTTACCATGTTCGTGGGGTCCTCCTTCAATATGTCCTGATATCGCTGCAGTACCGCCTCGAGTTCGCCGCGACTCCTAGAGGTAGCTTCATCGTAGAGACCTGTGAGTGCCTTTACGCGCGCTGAATCTACACCAAAGCGGTCTGATAGGCGTTGTAGACATAGGCGGGCAGAGTTGTCGTCACCAGTGCGAAGGCAGGAAAGAAGGAGCTGCTCGTAGATCAACCATGTTTCTTGTGTGTCTTTTGCGGATTCTGATGACGACAGGAAAGCAGGTGCCTGTTGAGACAGGTGGAGAGAGGTAGACGGATTTCGAAGCGGAGATGGGTGGATTGACAGATAGGATAGGAGAAGCTTGAGGATGCCCATAATTGTAACTTGGAAAGAAGGGGGGTGAATGTATTTTAGGCGGGATTGTGGTGAAGGTCAAGGTGGCCTTTGGTCTTCAGAGGATTTCCTTTCGGTTGGCTGGAATTAGGAGAAGATGACAGCAGAAAGAGAAGAAAACGAGCAGAGGGGCGGACAAAGATCAATAATAGCAAAGTAAAAAGGGCGAATAGACCGGCCAGATATCTCACAAGAGAAAGTTGGGGTGTCGTGGGTGGCTTTTGGGGGAGTTGAACTTCTCATCCCAACGTGCCAAGATTTCAATCCTTCTGAATCAAGAGAGCAAATTGAGCTTTGCTTGTGGTGGTGGTGGTGGCAGATGACTAAGCGGGTTAGATGTGCAACCGCTTAATTTCTATGACATCCCCTCGAACGTCTAGAGGCTTTGAGCCCCGCCAACTCTAGTTCGAAAGTTCGCTCACCCCTCCAAGACCATCGCCTCCATCTTGTTGTCTACTATCTCCTCCCCTCCCTCTCCCTCCTATCCCTCACCTTCTTTCCTCTCTTCCTTCAACATGTATGTATGTCCAACTGTTCTAGGCTTCTGATGATATTCTTCTCGATGAAAGGTGACAAACGGGCCTCAACGGTGTTATAGGTTCGAAAAATCGCTTTACGACTTAATTCGCGGTCTACGATCTCACAAAGGGAATGAGCGAGCTTATATGTTAGAATGTTTGAAAGAATGTCGAAATGAAGTTCGATCCCAGGACCTTGGTGCGCCATCTTGCCTAGGATCGGAGATTTGTGAAGATTGTTGCAGCTGACGGAGCTTGCGAGATGTTTTTGGTTAGATACCAAGGCTGCAGCTATTCTGAAGCTTGTTTACCTCGAAATGTTTGGTCATGATATGTCCTGGGCTTCTTTTCACGTACTAGAGGTTATGAGCTCTCCAAAGTTCATGCAAAAGCGTGTGGGCTATCTTGCGGCTACCCAGAGCTTCACTACAGAGACTGATGTGTTGATGCTTACCACTAATTTAATCAAGAAGGTCCGTTTTAATCCCCCGGTCCGCTCCCGTTATACTGATTATGGTTATAACAGGACCTTTCTTCACCATATCCCCCTGAAACAGCGCTCGCAATAAATGGTACCTCGCATATTGCATCGCCTTCTCTTGCTCGTGATCTTTCCCCGGATTTACTGTCAAAGCTTTCACATACATCCCCGCAAATTCGGAAAAAGGCTGTATTGGTGCTATACAAATGCTTTCTGCAATCTCCGGAACTCCTCCGGACATCTTGGCCACGTTTGCGGGAGTGTCTCAATGACGAAGATGGAAGTGTTGTTTCGGCGACAGTTAATATCGTGTGCGAGCTTGCTCGGAGAAACCCGAGGAACTACTTGCCGTTAGCACCACAACTCTTTAGACTGCTCACAGATCGTGAGAATAATTGGATGACAATCAAATTGATCAAGCTGGTATGCTGAAGGACATTCCATAGTCTTGTCTGCATGCTAATTTTTCTCAACCAGTTTGCTACTCTTACTCCACTGGAGCCTCGATTGATAAAGAAACTGATACCACCAATAACGAACCTTATCATGACCACACCCGCCATGTCGCTTTTATACGAATGTATAAACGGGCTAATATCCGGAGGCCTTCTGGCGGGTATTCAGGAAACTGATGAAGGGGAAGAACTGGCTTCCGTTTGCGTCACTAAGCTTCGGGGGTTCCTAGTGGAAGGGGATAGCAACTTAAAGTATGTAGGGCTGCTAGCCCTAACAAAGCTTGTTGCAACCCATGCGCACCTCGTCTCGATACACCAAGATGTGATCCTGGACTGCATCGACGATGCCGACATTAGTATACGGTATAGAGCGTTGGAGTTGGTGGTTGGAATGGTCAACTCTGATAGTTTGTCAGGCGTTGTGGGGCGTCTTATCCGCCAATTAAAGCCTAACGCCAAACGCACTGAAGAGGAGTTCGTTGAGCCAGAAGTTACCGGCGACGAAAGTGAAGACGAGGATATGGAGGAAGAAGTCATGCACCCATGGAGAATCCGGGGGGAAATAGTGCCACTCGAATTACCCGAAGAGTACAGGCGAGCTGTTATAACTAGCATCGTAGAAATGTGTTCCCGAGATATGTATGCGAATGTAGGGGATTTTGAGTGGTATCTGGATGTATTAATCCAGTTAGTAAGATACGCACCCCCAGCTTCTGCATCCTCCTCGGGGGATGAGGGTGACGAGGTGGAAGAGGAAGGACAGGGAGAATGTGAGGGGCAGGATGTGGGCGAAGACATTGGAAAAGAACTCCGGAACGTTGCAGTACGGGTACGAAGTGTCCGGGGGGAAGCTGTCCGATACGCTGAGATGCTTGTTGGGAAACGGGAGGGGATGTTTCCTGTTGCTGGCGGTGGTGGCCGGAGGGTATTGGGGGCAGCTGGTTGGATAGTAGGGGAATATGCCAGGTAAATGGGCATGCTTCAAATTCGCGTTCAGCGATTACAGCTAATAATCTAACCTTAGTCTACTTACCGAGCCCAATGAAACCCTGTTAGCACTCCTACGCTCTCCCTCGCCAACGCTACCAGCAGACATATTAGCTATTTATATTCAAGCGGTTCCAAAAATATACGCTGTTCTTGCTGGGGCAGAAAACGCTCCCTGGACACCACCTCGGAAGTCTACAGTCGCATTACTCACAAGCAAGATTATCAAGTTCTTAGAGCCTCTTGCTATATCTCCCAATCTTGAAGTCCAAGAGCGAGCTGTCGAGTTCCTTGAGCTTTTCAGGCTAGCCGGGGAGGCAGTAGCCGAACAACCAACAACAGCTGAAGACGCAGACGAACAGTACGATGCCCCACTACTCGTCACCCAAGCTATCCCAGGCATGTTCCTCGGCCTTGAGCTAAACCCCGTCGCCCCCCGAGCTCAACGGAAAGTACCCTTACCTGCAGGCCTGGACCTTGACGAGCCAATCAACCCATACCTCCATCAACTGCTCCTAGAATCTGAACAAGACAGCCATTTCACAGGCGAAGACGAGGACGACGGCTTCCGGGAATGGTACTATCAGAAAGCAATCCCAAAACAAGCCAACATCCCCGCATCTCTAGGCATAGACAACGCCGTATCAAAGAACCTATCAGCCGTTGCAAGCTACCAAAGCGGTGACATGAGAGAAGAGGACTACCTAGACAAGGACATCCTCGAGCGCCGCAAACGAGAACGTCAGGAACGGAACAGAGATGACCCGTTCTACATCGGTGGTGCAGTAGTATCCGGCGGAGACGAGGAAGTTGACCTTGATAGCATACCAGTTATGAAACTCGAACTAGGAGACGTGAACATCCCTACAACACCACAGCCACAGCCTAGCACCTCCCAGCTAAAAAAGAAGAGAGAGAAAGTGGTAATAGCAGCAGACGAAGGAATCGGAAACGAAGACGAATCCCTAATAGAAGAAACTATAGAGAAATCCAAACGGAAACCGCGAAAAGGACTGCTTCAGGTAGACAGTAGTGGGCTAATGGGATACTCTCTTGATGAGCCATCTGACTCTGCGACTGGGCAGGAGGAAGATGTTAAAGCTGCGAGGAAAGAAGTGGAAAGATTTAGAGCGGAAATGGAGCGCGCGGCGGAGAGAGTTAAGGCTAGGGCTAGCACTGAAGAACCAAAAGAGAAGAAAAAGAAAAAGAAAAAGAAGGGAGAGGGGGGTGATGGGGAGAGGAAGAAGAAAAAGAAGACAGGGGATGCAGGGGGGGGTATTGGGAGGCAAGCGAAGAAGAAGCTGAAGAAGAATAAGGAAGATCAAAAGGAGGCTACTGAGGCATAGCTTGGCTTGATTAGTATTTGCCTTGGGAGGGGTTGGTTGGCGCTGTTCCATTCTCTCTGTGCGGGGGCTATAGGTGATGTTTTTGTTGACAATGAACATGTATATATACATACAATAGTTAGATTGCATGGGAGGCCCGTTGATGGGTTGGTCATTGATTAGGTAACTTATTCTGCCATACTAGTGCTGGTGCGCTTAGAATGGAGTACCATATTCTTAGAGAGTAGATTGAAAATAGTTGCTTCCGTTAAGCGATCAAATTACCATACTGAAGCTTCAGAACTGCAGGGAGCTGCAAGAGAAAGGCTTACACGAGGCTCCCATACCTCTTGTTTTTTGCCCCCTGAGGGTGGTTAATTGCATTTTAGACACGAATACTGTATGGCGTGGTATCGCTTGCTGATAGACAGACTACTGGTATGCTAAATCATCTCCGCCCACCCTCCAAACCTGTAGCAATGCGCGATTGTTTCAATGGAGAAGTGATAATGGTCAACGGTCAAGATTATTGATTGAGCGAACTGCCACTAGAATAATAGGCAAGATACCGCCTAGGTATATAGAAAAGTGGTTCGGTACTACTAGGACTCTATAATAAGAAATAGAGATATTCAAAGAAGGTACATAGGAACAGGGGAAAATAAAGGGACACAAAAAAGTCCAAACTGGTACCCGACTTGAATATAAAAACATAGAAAGCTGAATGAAGCATTTGAGAGGAGAAAGAAACCTTCTACCAACAAAACCTCTAAATCAGACTTCGAGTGATCGCTCATGACCGGTGGACATGACTTCCCAATCCATATTGAATAATTACCTCCCCCTGCTCTATTTTACATTCCACCGAGCTATCCGTGCAATGGCTATTCATAAAAGTGGTACAAAACATAGGGTAATCTGCACGTAGATAGACAAGATCTATCTCCTAGTCTTTTGGTGAGAATCTAGGAGTTTGTTTAGATAGCGTCTAGTCCTCCCGGCGCGCTCTCCTAGAACAGCTATGATAACTAACACTTCGCTAAGCTAGATTCCCCGCCATTGCCATCAACAGTGCCTGTGCCGCAAGCTGTAACGACCAAAGCCCCACCTTCTTAAACCTCCTTCTCCGCGCTTGATGATCTATAGCATTTCTCGCGAATGCAGCATACGTCTATCACCCTTGCTGTCAGCCCCCTCCCTCTAGTTACGTGCCATTACATACCTCAGCAGAAACCTCCTCCACAAGGCCAGAGTCGTACATAGTCCAGCTTCCGTCGAATTCGTTAGCGCGCTTGATGACGCGACAGTTGATGGGGATGTAGGTCCTTCTAGAATTTATGTATGCCACAATGGGCCGGATAAGGGCGCTGTTGACATATGTTAAGTCTTTGCTAAAGAGCGGGACTGCGGCTCGGACGTCGTTTAGTTGGATTCGAAGATCCATTATCACGAATTTCTGGTCAGAGGAGGGGGAGGATTGTTCTGACGCTTCGGGTAGGCTGGGCGAGGAGGGATCGCGACGGTTGGAGGGTGAATTGGCGGAGGAGACGGTGGCTTCCATGCGTTCAACAATGTGCTGGACTACTTTTGTGAATTGTAGGTCGTCGTCCGTTGGGAACATGATATCTGCCACAATGTCCACGCTCCCATGCTGGATCCAGGAAAAGGGTCCCTCGACCCCGCGGTTTAGATGGTCGATTTCCAAGCCGTCGATGCGTAGTCTGGAGGTCTTTTTCCAGGCCTGCGAGCTGCCTTCGTTGCCACTGCTGCCATTTAGTGACTCCGGACTGATTACGTGGGTTTGTCGGGGGTGGATGGTGAAGAGTGAGTCGTCGAAGGAGCCGGACATCATATTTGCGCTGAGAAAGTCGTAGAAGAGCCATTGCTTTCGGAGCTGTGGGAGGTCGCAGGAGAAGATACTTACTGAGAAGGGACGGAAGCTATCGGGCTGGTGGACTCTCACGAGTAGGTCTTCGAGCTTGAAGGAGTCGATTTCGAAGTCTCCTGGTTGGTGCTCGTACTTGAATGCACGAGGGTCTGCATCATCCCAGACAACGTGTGTCCTGTCAATCACTCCTCTGACACCTTTGATCTCGACGTCTTTTAGGAGGCCCTTTCCATTCATCCATTTTGCAAAGGAGAGTGTCACGTTGACAGTCTCTATTGTTACGTCAAATTGTGTGTAATTTGTGTCTTCTTCCTCGACCTCTTCTTGGTGGTGGTGTTGAGCATCCTTAGCGTTAGCATCGTCTGCGTGAACTGCCGCTGCGGCGGCAGCAGCAGCAGTCACTGATGAACCCTTTTGAACATTCTTGTCTCCGTATTTGCCGTGACCGGGTCTCCTAGCGACAAAAACGTTCTTGAACGAAATGCACCCATCCTTCCATCTAGGAACTATAGCGGACTCGAAAACAACCTTGACCCCCGTTTCTTTAGTGAGATAGTTCCCCACGGCTCCAGCAAGCGTCTCCTGTGCAAATACGGTGTTGCACAAAAATATCGTCAATGAAACAAAGGTCGTGGTACCCAGCACAACCCAAAGCACGTGGCCGAGGAATAGCCATGAAAAGAATGCCCCGATATCATCTAGATTATAAGGCCTCATCTGCCGTATAGCAAGCCATTTTGTGCGTATACTCAACCGTTGAAAGAAACCGGTAGCAGCGGCCAGCATCTCATCCTTTGAAAGCCGATGTCGATTAGCTGTATTGTCCGAGGCAATGTGGTTAGCATTGTCCCTCCTTTCCTCCGTCTCTCCCGCCAGCTGGCCGTTTCCGGCTTTTCGATTCCCCCTACTAGAATCCCGGTCTCCGGGCCCAGCCTTGCCATTATTCACCTTCTCTTTTGGTGCCCAGGAACTATTCTTTTTCGCAGGAACCTTCGGTTTGGGGGGTCCCTGACTGTAGTGTAGACTCCGCACCCAGCTCGAGCCTGCAATTCGTGTTATTTTCCGCCGGTCGAGGACTCCGCTGGAAAATATTCCCCTGTCCGCTGTGCTAACGGCACATGATGTTGTTTCTGAAGCCGCCGTTGGAGAGATGTTTGTCCATACGCAGAACCCAGCGAAGCCCCGGGACACCACATATCTTGATCGAGGATACCATTGAGTCGATGTTGCAGATGATGAAGTGAAAAAGCGGGGTCCATGGGTTGATATTGGAAATCTCTTCTGGGAGAGGCGGATTGTGAGTGTTGAGGAAACCGACGGTAATCTGGGATTGCTGATTAACGGGAGGAGGGTATCCCAGAAAGTGGCACACAATCGGTGGCCAGATGCTAAAGCCATATTATCATCACCTACAGCCGCAGATTAAAACCACAAAAATAGAAGGAGCGAACTGTTCTTTGAGGAGATAAAAAAGTTAGTTTGCGGTTGTGCGGATGACGATATAAGTAGACCACAATTTTTTGACGTTACGCTCAATTTAGAAAGCCCTCGCTAAACCTTAACTTATCATATCAAGATCAACGATCAATAGATAATAAATCTCCGGACAATAACTAAACCTAGATCCTAACCTAGAACCACCTATCTTAATAATATTATCATACAAACTTATACGGATTCAAAACCTGCTGTTCAACGATTGAAACAAAGTACACTCTTTGCTTTAGGCACATGTCTTTGGAAATTTGAAGCTTATTGCTGGGAACTCTGTCCCACTGTCCATGGTGAAGCCTATCGCTTGGAGAACCTACTTCCGAGAATGCTCTAGAGAAATACTTCACTGGGCAGCAACTGCCCTTCATTATGTGCCTGATCAACCTGTGTGCCTTGCCTAGTTCATAATTTTGCTTCAATGAGTGAAACTTCTTTCATTGTCCATGATAATTCAAAGTACACAGCTGCTGGATCTCCAGTGTTCTCGCCAACCATAGACATGAACACGATAATAAAAAGGACTCATTCTCATGCTAACCCCCGGGAAATGAAGAGAGGCTTTAGAATAATTTTGCTGACCAAACCCGACAAACATCTCTTAAAAGCCACCAGGCGCGAGTCACAAATTATACCCAAGGGCCAACCCAACTCCATTGGGTGATTTCTCAAAATAAACCCGAGGCTACGCCGAGAGCAATTAATGGTATCCACGGGTAATATCGACAGGAATTATACGCAGAACCTGCACTGCTGCGCTGGTTCATAGCATACTGAACCGCGGCTCTCGTGGAATTAGTCTCATTGGAGGACGGAGAAATAGCTTCTGGCAGGCTAGATGTGAGCCCACTAGGGATTTCAGAGCTAATTATTGTGCTGGAGGACGAAAACCATCAGTTCCAGATGTCCAATAATCACCCCGCTGGAAACTAGACGAATATAAAGACAAGCCTGGAACTTACCTCTCCACAAGACAACCTTGAACACAAGCTAAGAAACTTAGATTGGCCCCATCGACGAGGGCATCTCCTCTGAGGCAAAATATCGTGCACCTGATCACAAGCTGGAATTCCTCCACATGAGAATCCTATCGATAGAACTGAGGGTTAGGTACTAGTTGAATTAGAGGGAACGAATGCACAAACCAGAGACAGGGAGCAATCTAGAAAGCACCCTTCGTCATCCTCACCAAAACACAAAGCCTTGCATACACGCTCCTCCATATCAAAAGAAAAGTCGTCGCAGTAGTTGCTCTCATAGTCGTTATCTAGGGAATCCGAAGGAACGGAAGATGGAGGGGTGGCGTCACGCTTGGAATGCATTGGGGGGCGATACACAATCCTTAAAGAACATCCCTTCCGGCACTCAGTTCTGTTAATGAAACTCGATTGTGGGTGCACGGGGTATTTTTCCCAACAATCCTCCTAAATAAAAAATTGAAGCTCCGTTAGAATATCCCATAGAAAATTAGGAAACGGGGGCAATACGTACGAGGCATTTCCCATAAATCCTGTCATACTCCTCAGGATCTTCGCAGACGACCCTAGGAGAGTAAAAGTCCGACATAATAACCAATGCCGATCTTTTTGAATTGGGGGAATAGCTTCTCAGAAATTCTCCAAAGTATTGATCAAGACAGTTGGTGCGACATTCAGCGAAGGCCATAAGATCGGCACTATCAGAATCCTCCGTCAAACAATTTGCCTAAACGGATGTTAGAATATGGCAAGGGAAGGGGGGAGACTAAGGAACAGTTTGGAGGGGACAGCTTACAATACATTGCTCGGCCGCCGTAGCGGACTGGGGTGAATAGCTCTATTCCAAAAAGCAGTTCAAGCAGTGCGTCAGCATATGTCTAGATAATTGTAGCAAATTCGAATATCAGTGCTCACCGGATGCTTGAGACATGAAGACTCGCAATTGGGATCACCAATATAATGTGTCCAACATACTTGAGCACACATTCTATTTTCAGTAGCACTTAAGGTAGCCGCCGGGACAAGTAAAGCAAGGGACAGAAAGTTCTTCATTGAGACGGGAAGAGAGGGCTATTAAGGATGGAGGACAAGTTTTCCACAAGAGGGTAGCTCTAGTAGAAGGAAAGGTAAAGGATAAGAGGGCTGGGGCTGTATTCTGGACAAGCGGTACTCCAATACTCGGAACTTTAGAAGAGAGTAGCTGGATGGCTGAACTGGATAGGATGATTGTATAACGATAGGTTGGTGATGGAGCAGTAGGTGGTGGGAGTAAAGGAAATGAGAAATAGAGTCGGGGGTTATCAGTGGGTATTTATTACAACAAACCAAACAGACTAAACGATTGACTGTAGATGACGAATTGCGTCGTGCACCAAGGCCACATAATCATGGGGAGACACAACAAAATGTGGATGAAACGCAATCATTAGCAGACATAACGCGCAGTCCTATGTATTTAATACCTAGGGATTGGTATTTGAAATATATTTCTACGTGTAAGCGTTAATACGTACCTTAGCTACGGTAGTTCATAACGTGCCTAGAGATGCGCCTTCGTGCGTTCAAACGTCATTTTGTTCGTAATACTTCTAATGCCCTCAATCTCCACTTCAACGATATCCCCATCTTTGAGCTAGTATTGTGGCTTTCTTCATAGACCAACACCCTGCGGACTGATAGGAAAGGGCAGTTTAGCAGCAGTAATGATAATCATGATTTATCACTCTTACTGGCAAAAACTTGTGCTCTGGCAAAAGTGTTGTTCCTTGCGAAAGGAAGAATAGTATCTAAGCGACGGAGAATATCATATCTGCAGTTGGAGAATTCTGAACAGTTCGTCCATTTACCTGTGCGGGTGTGTTAATATACTCCACGGATAGGCAAAGCGCATCAACTCCCGGAATTACGAGGACAGGCACCTTGGCGGAGATGGGCAGTTTCCGAAGGCCTGGTTAAGAGAAGGGGAATGGCTGCTAGCCCAATCGGGGCCCATTCATCAAACCCTTTGCCTCAAGGCTTAATTTCGATAGGCTTAGTTGTACAAGGCAGTGGTTTAAATCCTACAATGGCCACTACCATTTTGAGTTGACAGTCTCTGTGGCTAACATCATCTCCAGCACGGTATCCGAGAGTTCACTTCAGAGCACCGCGCTCAGAAACATCTCTGGCCTCGTTGCCAATCATGAAAACCAGTTCACATTCGTAATCCAGCCCGGGTTCGTCCTAAGCCACCGCCTCGTTGTTAGCGCCAAGAATGTGTGAGTAGCTCATGACGGCATCAAATCTAGAGAAGTTGATTGCTTGAGAGTCCAGAAAGTGAGGGAATCGGCTTATACTAGAGGACAATCAGCATGGTCCCATAATTGGTGGATAATCTTCAATTCACAAATAGCGCAGCTATGACCGAGTTTCATTATCAAAGCCGAGTCGGGCTACCTCCTTCGCGTGCTAGGAACACATTAAGTCCCAAGTGCCTGATCGCCTTTGTACCATTAATGGCGAATGAGGCCAAAAGCTTGTTGACATTCTATTGCAAGATCAGCACGACTGCCGCTCCTGGGATCTGGAAGTAAGCTTTATCGCACCAAGACTTGGCTAGTCACTTTGTATCCCTAGGGTAAGATATTCCCCTCTATAATACAGGCCTTAGCGACCCCCGAGACGGCGCTAATCCTAATAGAAAGGATTGGATCCCCATATATGTCTTCCCATCAGCAACGGTAAAGACAATAAGGCGCTATCAACTCATCTGGGTTCGCTGCTGCCGGACCCCCCGTTGCCGTGTTGGCCTCCGGGGACCAAGAAGGCTAGTAGCTTTAAAATCATCACTTACCGAGAATCTCGATATGACTAGAAGCTGAAGTTCATAGTTGTGGTTCTAAGCCTCTTCAAATTCGGTGCTCGATGGCGCCTAGTGTAGAGGGGTGAGGTTGCTCAAAGTATCAGCACTGTACTAAGCATTGGCGGACCCTCTGCCGAGACGGGAAGTGGGCAAGTCGCCCCTAGCCCTAAACTCCTAAGCTGCCAATACCCCTGCGGCAAGGTCAGAGGGTCCATGTAACGCACGCCAATGTTTAATTTTTGCAACCGCACAAACGAAATTCAACATCAGAAAAATGAAACGATCTGGAATTCAGCGAGATGTGCTCGCTCTGTATAGGCTTTGCCTGAGGGAGGCAGGGAAGAAGCCTAAGGTATTAACAATCCATCCCGCGTTTTCTTTGTTCTCAATTTGTACCAATATTGTTTCCCGCTTCTAACCTCATGCCATGCCACGAGAGCAGGAAGTTCAAGACAACTTTCGGAATTATGCGAGGTTTGACGAAATCGCCACCTTGGCAATTCCACCATACCTTGACATGCAGAATTCCTAACAGAGGGAGAGGCATAGAGAAAACTTCCAAGCACATCTCGACATCGACCGGCGAGACTTTGCAACAATCGAGCACCTCCTGCGAGCCGGGCGGAGAAAGCTAGAGGTTTATTCGCAACCAGGGGTAAAGAATATCTCCCGATAATAACACACCACACTCAAACAGTCAACCAATCTATTACCCCTCGATAGGCAATCGAGTTTTTTATTTTTTTATTTTCTCAACTTATCCTTCGCCCACAACATTCCCCTTCACCTTGCCTGCGAATTCTAAGACAAATTACCACAACTGGCATAGCATTTATTCTCCCCCGGCTCGGCTTCCTGTTCCACGTCTGGATGCACTAAAGCATCTTAGAGGTATCAGAAGAGCGTGTCGTACCAGTACGATAGCGTTCCATACCGAAGGGCCTTGTCACACTCAGCCATGAACACGCACCACCCCCATCCCGGCAGCTGGATGGACGGCTGGCTGGCTGTGTGGGTATCCAGCACTCCCTTTGAAGATCTTGTGGTACAGGGAATAATAAGCTTACTCGATAATATGCATAGTGTGCTCGTCCAATTATCAACAAAGCAAGAGTGAACCGATCCAGAGTAAGAATATGATGAGGGCTGGCTGTGAGATTTGTTGAGAAACATGAATAGGGGAAATGGCGTGAATATGGCGCCTGTTTTTTGGGGGGGTTGGAAGTATATATATCATATCTTGAAAGGCCGCCTAAGGCTTAATCTACTCGTTCCGGGCAAGAAGCATGATACCCGGAAATTTAGAGGGGAAACCAGGGATATTCGCCTTTCCTCAACGTGGCGTTTACCACCCCCCGTGCCGGGTACTTCTTGCGTGGGGCGAGTGCCGTAGTCCCTGAAGCTACCATATCGGGCCAACATCTAAACCTCCCTTCCCTAGCGTCGTGCTCCCTACTATATGTGCTTGTGTTGTATAGCTTGCCGTAAAAAATATATCGGAAAGTGTGGCAAGGATTCTGGGGTTCTGATTGGAGGATTTGGTGGTTCTAGCCAATCGATTTCCGTGTTTCTAGTCCATGTTTCCGTTTTTATTCTACCGTAGGCTGTACCACTCGGGGTGCGTAGAATAGCACTGTCCAGTATCAGAGGAATTCGAATATCAAAGACCAATGTGCCAGGACGTTGTGATTCCCCTTCTCAGCTACGCGAGGGGAATACAACGCAAACCCAGTCCTCAGCTAGGACGAAACGAATGGAAGGCGTGCTAATAGCGCTTTGCTAGGAAAGGTAACTGCAATGTCCTACAGTACCGGTAGGATATTTAACTTCTATTCGAGTGGGATCAAAAAAGTAAAGCACGCAATCCAACAACTACCAAGATATCTCAGCCAGAGAGGGCCGTGAACATCGGGCTACCAACCTGTATCACCTACGGCACAGTATTCGAATGCAATACTTCCTTTTTTTTCCCACCAAAAAAAACAAGCACAAAAAAACCATGTATCATATCCTAGATACCGGTACTTCTTTCGTATAGAATTGCTTCTCATGTGCAATGCAGCAGAGCCTACTTGGATAAGACTTGTGCTTGTACTCGTACTTGTATGCTGCGCAAAGACTACCTTACTGAACCGTAGATTTTCCTCTACCTCGAGATAATTTATCTACCGTACTGGTATTCACGGTGTTGGCCCCGGCTTCAAGCCACGTCACTCGAATTGGTCCTTTTTCCCTTACAAGTATGGCGTTGTATTCGGGCAGAATCCAAGTTCCGCACCGTTCTAGGTAAGGCATTGATGCGGGTCGATCAATTGCCCAATTGACGTTGCCCATCAGTGCACGTGATGTGGCTAGGTGACCCTAAACCCTATGTTTACCGATAAGACATTCGAAGAAGACTTCCACTGAATAAGATACCGGCAGCGGGGGAGGGGTATGATGCCACAGACAGTATATCATCTTAATCTGATCGTAAGTATGGGTTGCGGGAGAGGGTGAGCCGGCAGAGTATGGTAACTTGTACATACACGCTTTCGTACTCCTTAAGATCTCATGCTCGAGTACCCTCATCAGATTACTGTCCTGTGCTCTACTAGTACTGCACTCAATTGCGCCTTACTATCTTGTATGATAAACCACCGCCTCTCCCCTCCCACGATCACTGAAATACCCGATATATCATTTGGGATCCTCCCCCTCCCCCGTAGTGCACGCTCCCTCCCGCCTTCCTTCCTTCATTAAGTTGCGCTCTCGTAAGCACCATACCAACCTTCAACACAGTAATAACGTAGTATCCCTCCATTCATTTTTCAGTTGAGCCTCCCGGATTGAGCTTGATTATAGTCCGTCCCCCAACTCGGGCGGGGGGATGTGCGGTAACCCCCGTGAGCTTGTGCTCGGTTATCTGACGGGTGGCCTCTCTTCCTACCTTCATCACACCACCACCAGCATCATTACCATCATTGTCATCATAGCCACTCTTGAAGTGACGATAACCAGACTAGTATGGTGGTACGAGCACAGTAAAGTGCGGTATTCCGCCTTTGACGCGGTCGCCTGGCTTGCTGCGGTCAGCGAGCGAGTACGCATACTTGTTTGCTATGATGGAATATAAGGACTTGTACATATACTGGCGCATGTGCATACTATCCTGGTTGTTTGCCATCTCCCGTATCGTACCTGTTCCTGCACTTTTCCATTTATCCGTCTTCCTCTCATATTGCGCTAGCACACTCCTATCCACGAACATGAACACCTACTTGTACCTGTCAGCCTTATCCATATGTCTTCAGGTGTGAAACTATTATACAATATCACGCTGACCTGACAAGCTGAGCTTTTCACCGTAATGTCGGTAACCCCTTATTCCCTTTTCCCCGTGCCGTATGGCATTCTACTGGGGTTTGTTTCAGTCGGTTACTGGAGTGGGGGGAGGAAGGGGGGTTGTGGTACTGTCTAGCGTAGGGCTGAAAACATTACGTTGCTGGCGGGGTATGATGGGTAAAAAAAAGGAAAGAAAAAAAAAGGGTGAATAGGGTATCTTGAATCAGGCTGCTGCCTATGCTATATCATGGCAATACGGTATCGTAGTACTGTACACGGCACCCTTTGGCATATAATGCTGAGTGAGATTGCGATCGGGGGAGGTGGGGCGGATTATGTGTGGTTTGTATAACTTACGGTATTACATACGATACTGCATTCGCAGTAGCTTGAATTCAAAATCAATTGTTCCTTAAGGGGGAACATTGGACTGTGTGATGGATGGTATGCTAAAAACTAAGAGCTATGATACTATGCGGCACCACCAGGGTACCACAGCTCGTCGAAGGATCTGGATGTTGTGCCACAGCTCGCTGCATACGAGCTACCATTCCAGGGCGGGAGCGAAGGACGATGATGTACTCGGGTGTGTCCATAAAAATCGGAAAGATCAATACCCTTGTCATGCGAGGTTGATGAGCAGAATACAACAAAAGATGGAAAACCCCCTTGCAGATCAGTAGTCCAAGAACCTGTAGTATGTTGAAAAGAAAAGAGCATGTATAAGGGGCAGAATCCAACAAAATAAATTTAATACCATGAATATACCCTAGTGATACCAATCACAGAACCTTTCAGCCCTAGAACAGACAATATCCCCCTTTTTCTCTCTTACTTTCAATCCACTTAGTTTGCCTTATATTGATCTCTTGTCTTCTGCTTGGTACAATTATTGAATTGGTTCAACATACCTTGTTTAAGGTGTCTAGTTACAGGGATTTACATGTTTTAGTTTCCAGACATTCTTATCTCCCGATCCATCTAAACCCTGTTTTGCCACCCTTAGTTTCCGATTTTTATGGACATACCCGAGTAGTCCGTACTAGTACTTGTACTCGGGGGGGTCAGTAAAAACCGGAAAACTATTTCTGCCGATCCCATACAAACCTCTGTGGAGACAAGGGTTATGTTTTCCAATTTTTAATGAACCCTCCGAGTACAGAACACCACGGGTTATCTCAAACCTCGGGACTGACTACCGGTAGTGAACACTATAAATTCTGACAAAGAGTACTTGCCACCAGCCAGCCGCCTTCTGCCGATTGTTACAATTTACCGATCGGGTTAAGGGAATCCCCAAACGTTACGTTGGTTATTTATATATCATACAGCCTATCGATCCGCAAACACGTGGATTCCGGGTGGAATATTTACTTCTTTCCAAACCAGAGCCTTTGTCAAGCGAGAGGGGGTGCGGTAGATCGTTTGAGCGGCGGCAGACAAGTTCCAAACATGGAAAAAGGTTGCTTGGGGGGTTTTTTTTCACAAGTATTGTCTTGCTGCACTTTTGGTTGCCTTCGATTGCCGGCAGGCCGTTCTGAAGTTGCGAAGGGGGGGAGGGGAACTGGTTCAGATGAGACGAGTGCAAGTGGTGAACAAGGTGATGATACAGCACCATACGTGAATAAGTTTTAATTTTTTTTCCACCCACACAGGCAGGGGGAATGAAGAAGAGTTTGCAAAAAAAAAAAACGGTTCAGGATTTTTCGTTTTTTTCTCTCTCTTGCGGATTGATACCACCCCATTACAGGCGTACAGGGATGGATAAGCGAGGAAGATTGATTAAATGATATTGAGTTAGGGAACTGGAAAAGTGAGCAGGGTGTCGGGGTGTCAGGATCTGGTCAATTAATAAATGTGTTACTTTTTATGGGATCATCTGAAGAAGGTCTGCCTATCGTTCGTCATTTTCATTTCATTTCTTGTCCTTCCTTCTTCTAGAGGAGAGCAAATGTCGATCGTATCATAGAGATCCTGAATATCAATCAGGGAAAGCACGAGGTAGCATATTAGGTAAGTAACAATAATAATGTCAGCAACACGCCGGGCTAGAAACCTCTAACCATACGACCTAGTTAGTTTGTAGCCATAGAGAAGAGCTGCTGGTGATGATATCTTACTAGGCACGGTATCTAGAGATAACATACATAGGAATTAGTACATAGGAATTAGTCTACGTTTGGTCTAACTCTGTGCAAGGGGAGCAAGAGCGAGATCGAGCTCCTTTGTGTGTCGTATCTTGTCCGAGAAGACACCAGGGCTCTCGACAGACGTTGTCGTACCATAGCTCAACTACACCCACCACGGGAATTGGGGGACACAGGGAGGGCACTATCCTTGAGGTGGCTGCAGTGGGGGTAAAGTAGGTGCGCAAGATTGATAGGATAGGAGTAGTTAGCCAATTCAATGGGTTTCCCAGCTTACTCTCGAGACTCCCTTCCGCTGCCCCACTGCTCAGCGTGCATAATGGATGGTGGAGGAGGGGTACGGGTGGTGGCTGTAACCTGAGTACGGTACCGTACTCTGTTGTAAGAGCTGGTGAAAGCGGTGGTGATTGTGGTGTAGCTAGAGTGAGGTTGGCGGTGGAGGTGCGTCTTTGGCCTATGAATACGCTAAAAAAAATAAAAATAAAAATAAGTGCGTTGTTGCAGGATAGGATAGCTAGCAGCTACACATCCACGCCCACACGCATGAGGGCTCACTCACAACAATCAGATCAAGCACACAAACGGAATAATGCGAACTCCACAAACCTTTCCCCCCCTGCCCTGCTGCTCCCTCCTCCACCATCCCCTCTCCACCACGCTACTTAAGACCCTGTTGCCCCTCTTGTTGACCCTTCTTTCTTCCCCTCGCTCAACCAACTGTGTCATCCCCACCTACATCCTTCAAATTCTCCAATTCCCCCTCTTGCTCTTTATCCTTCTATTGATCATCGTCGTCAGCTTTCTTTTTACGCCTGATCCTTTGTTTGTTCATCGCTTCTCTCCTCCAAATCAGAGTTCCCTCCTCATCATAATTGATCTTTTTGTAACATCAATACCCGTCCATCATCAAATAGTTCAGAATGTGGTATGTATAATAATTCTATCATTAATTTTGCGTTAATGAAAAAGCCCTTGAAGTTTCGGATGGAAGGAAGACTGACTTGAATAATTACAGCGGTATCTTCGGCTACATCAATTACCTTGTTGAGAAAGACCGCAAGTACATCATTGATACATTGATCAATGGTAAGCCTTCTAGATTTTTTAAAACCCTTTATAGGCACTATGGCTTGGCGTATCTTGCTTTCAATTCCATTATCCTGAGGACAAACCTAATACGGTTGCAGGCCTTTCACGTCTTGAGTACCGCGGCTACGATTCGGCAGGTATCGCAATCGATGGTGACAAGGAGAATGAGGTTTTTGCATTTAAAGAAGTCGGAAAGGTTGCAAAGCTCAAGAAACTCATTGAGGAGTCTAAACCCGACCCGAACGCTACATTTGTCTCCCACGCCGGGATCTCACACACCCGGTGGGCTACTCATGGACAGCCCTCACGTCTAAACTGTCATCCCCACAGGTATGATCCGCCATTCCCGCTTTGGGTGAGGCAATGCAAGAGAAGATACCCGTGACTGATGGCAAACAATAAATTTAGGAGTGACCCCACATTTCGGTTTACCGTTGTTCACAACGGTATCATCACAAATTACAAGGAGCTCAAGGCTCTCTTGGAGAGTAAGGGTGAAGTGTTCGAGACCGAAACCGACACAGAATGTATCGCAAAGCTTGCGAAATACATTTATGACCAAAACCCAGCTATCGATTTCACCACCCTTGCCAAGTCGGTGATTGCCGAACTTGAGGGAGCTTTTGGTCTGCTCCTGAAGTCAGTCCACTACCCGCATGAGGTGATGGCTGCCCGTAAGGGTTCTCCCTTGGTCATCGGTGTTAAGACCTCAAGGAAAATGAAGGTCGACTTCGTCGATGTGGAATTCTCTGATTCCGTCCCACTTCCCGCTGAGCAAGCCTCGCATAATGTTGCACTTAAGAACCTCGGGAGCGGCTCACAGAACACTTTAGCCCCCCCAGACAAGAGCCTTCTGCATAGGTCTCAATCTCGCGCTTTCCTTTCGGATGATGGCATGCCAGTCCCTGCCGAATTCTTCTTGAGCTCGGATCCATCAGCGATTGTCGAGCACACCAAGAAGGTTCTTTACCTTGAGGATGATGATATTGCTCACATTCACGAGGGTCAATTGAACATTCACAGGGCTGGGAAAAGTGGTGGTGCCTCCGCTATCCGCTCAATCCAGACACTCGAGTTGGAGTTGCAGGAGATCATGAAGGGGAAGTTTGATCATTTCATGCAAAAGGAAATCTTTGAGCAACCCGAGTCTGTTGTAAACACCATGCGTGGTCGCTTGGATGCCAAGAACAAGAAGGTTACTCTTGGTGGTCTAAGACAATATCTTAGCACGATCCGCCGTTGCAGGAGAATAATTTTCATCGCATGCGGCACCTCGTATCACTCGTGCATGGCTGTTAGGGGTATTTTTGAGGAATTGACTGAGATCCCGATTGCTGTTGAGCTTGCTTCCGACTTTTTGGACAGACAGGCACCAGTTTTCCGTGATGGTGAGTTCGGTTGTAAGATCTCACTCAAGCACATATGCTAACGATTACTAGATACTTGTGTCTTCGTCTCTCAATCTGGAGAGACTGCGGATTCCTTGATGGCACTTAGGTACTGCTTGGAGCGTGGAGCCCTGACTGTTGGTATCGTCAATGTTGTCGGATCTTCAATCTCCCTTCTTACCCACTGTGGTGTCCACATCAATGCCGGTCCCGAAATCGGTGTCGCTTCTACCAAGGCCTATACCTCACAATTCGTTGCTTTAGTCATGTTTGCATTATCATTGAGCGAGGACCGTGCATCTAAGGCTAAGCGACGAGAAGACATTATGGACGGTTTGACCCACATTTCAGACCAATTTAAGCAGATCTTGGAGCAGGACCAGGCTATCAAGGAGATGTGCTCAAAGTTCTTCCATAACCAGAAGTCACTACTCTTGCTCGGCAGAGGAAACCAGTTCGCTACTGCCCTCGAGGGCGCTCTTAAGATTAAGGAAATTTCATACCTTCACTGCGAGGCTGTTATGTCTGGGGAATTGAAGCACGGTGTGCTGGCGTTGGTTGACGAGAATCTCCCTATCATCATGATTTTGACGCGGGATGAGATCTTCAAGAAGTCTCTGAATGCTTACCAACAAGGTATGGTGAAGAAGTTCTTCTATAATCCCACCACTCCAAATTTGCTGACAACCCATCGCTCTAGTTGTTGCTCGTGGTGGTCGCCCTATTGTTATTTGTAACGAGGCCGATGAGGAGTTCAAGAACGAGAAGTGTGAGAAGATCGAGATGCCTACGACCATTGATTGTCTACAAGGCCTTCTTAATGTCATCCCCCTCCAACTCATCGCTTACTGGCTCGCCATTGCCGAGAACCTAAACGTTGACTTCCCCCGTAAGTTTCCTTGGTCCCTACCTACCACTTGAATACACATGGCTAACCTGCTGTTAGGAAATTTGGCCAAATCGGTCACTGTTGAGTAAAGATCTTGTAACGGGCGCTCATTGTTTTGGCAATGTTGGATATCCAGTTTTTGTTCGGGGGCGCCAAAGTTTTTGTTTTTACTAATGTTTTACGAGCGGTTGAATGGGTCAGATGGACGGTCAGCATAGACTCGAAATGAAAACAAGCGGGGGGATCTCAACGTTAGTGAGATTCATTTTCGAAAAAAAAAACCTAATTTTTCCGAGTGATTGTGGATGTGAAGTGAAACCAAGTAATTAGGGAGGTTCTATTGCGTGTGAGCGTTGCCTTGTGTTATAAACAGGCTAGCCTGTCCATAGAGGCTCTGGATGCTAAGAGAAGTATTGGTATCTCAGCACCTGAACGTCACACCGGTGATAGCTTCAGCCTTATATATAGCCCTCTAGAATAATCCTGCCAGCCGCCTGTATGAGATCACCCTAAGTCAACCACTTTGTTTACACTGCCTACGGTCGCTCCCAAGCTCACACCGTTTCTTAGACTATTCACGGCTCGGATCAGGAACCCGTTCTGCACTCGGTTTAGCTCATCTAGCTTGTCTAACCTAAGACATTAGGAAGGCCGAAGCTCGCTACTATAAGTACTGGCTCCCCACAGAACCTTCCTAATGGGCTAGTGGATATACAGTACCTTATTCAATCGAGGATATTGGCAATTGTTCGTGTAGGCTTTGAAAGCGTAAATCTCCTAATTGCCTACTGTAAAATGGTATTGTGGTGGGTGAGAAAGGTATGATAGTAGATGTTGTGATGAGGCGGGACGATTGAGAATGAGATGAATTTTGAAGAGTTTTTTTGGGAAGGCTCTCTGCAAGTGAAATACATATAGGTCGAGCTGGTGTTTCCCCTGTAAAATTGTAGCTAATTATCAACCCACCCTGCTCTATCTTGCTGCTGTCGACTTTTCATTCCGAGTGATGGATAGATAGGTGATGGTCGGTGATTGGCCCGGCATAGTCCGTGTTTCCTGGAATACTGACCACTGAAAGAGCAAGAGGACACAATGGATTCATTCCAGTCCCCCCTCGAGAGCCTCACGGACATCCGAAGGGGGGGAGGAAACTTGTCTTGACCCTATCCAGGTTTGTCAAGACCACTTTGCAGCACGCATAATCCAACACCAACGCCTGAATTGGCATGGTGCCTTTTAGTTTATAATGAAATTTGATTGAAAACACCAACTGCCAACCTATCCTAAATTGAGATTCCTAATACACTTACTCATACCCCCCCCCTCGAAAGGTCTCTAGTCTAATCTGGCACCTCCACCACCAATCCAAGCATCTAAGCTAATCCCCACCGGTCGCACAAGCACGACGTCACTCCTCATCGGGAAATAAACCAAAGGAAATCCTACAAAGAATATCCAACCAGAGCGGCCGACCCATGCTATTAAAATAAAATGAGAAAAAGACCCGCCATCCCTGGCCCAGATTTAAGTTATTCCTGATGACAGGTTTTTAAAACCAGAGGCCATTCAGTTCGTGGACGGATTTCCATCCTTCTCCGCTTGGTCTTTCCACTTCTTCATAATAATAATTCGCGGTAAGGTTCGGTCTACCCTCACTTTTTATACTTGGGGCACTATACCAGTACGATAAAAAAATAGCCACGAAGCCTAAGTTACCGTATTATACATACCTCACACCCACTCACTGGAGAGTCTCACTTCTCCTCCACCACACCTCATCTCCCACCACCACCACTACCACCATCCGCAAACGACAAAAGGTCAACGAATAGGGCGGGATGTGCATGATAAAGGTCCGCCCAGAGATAGAGGAAGAAGAAGTGACGCTGCCAGCTAGGCGTGTGGACCGCCGTCGGACAGGCAGTCGCGATAGCCGAATCCATGAAACGACGGTGGTTGAAACGGTCAAAGCCCCGCCACCACCGCCCTCAGCCCTTTCCCTGAACAGCAACCACCGTGGCGAAACGACCACCATAATCCAAGCTCCCGAGCCACCACCCTCATCGATGATTGGCAGCGCCGCGGGCGGCGAAATGGTTCGCCATCATCAATATCCTTACGATTCGCCGAGGGCTAGCGTCGTGAGTACCCGGAGTCGGGACTATTACGTCGACTCGAGCGCTTATGCTGGGCGATCACCGAGGAGCTCCTATCGGTATGTTGACGCGCGGGGATCTGGAAGAGTGGATGGAGTCGGCGCTGGTGGGAGTGGAAAGAAGGAGTTGGATTATATGCGGGGAGATAGGTATGGGTATAATAATTTCCATGGGAGGAGGAGTGGTAGCGTGAGTTACGTCAATCCGAGGCATTCTACGGCTTCGCATCGGTCTGCACGGTCCATGAGGGAGAAGGTGGTCGTTGTTGATGAGAATGGGAGGCAGAAGTTTTATTGAACCGCGGGGGGGAACGAATGGATAGGAGGAGCGGGACTATACACCATGTTGCCTTTTTTTTTTTAAACAAAAAAAAAAAGAGAAAGAAACATATGTCTTCATGTTGCTTTATTATAAACGTTTACGGGTAGAAGAACTGATGGGCGGGCCGGGATTTCACTGAAAGAAAAGAAAAGAAAGGATTGCGATACATTATTTCCTGTCAAAGATGTGTAAGCGTCAAAAGCATGATGGGGTGCTTGTTCCTGTTCCTGTTCTTGTCAGCGCTGGCGTGCGTGCACATTGGTGTTTTATGGCTTCTACCTATATGATGGAATAGTGTAGTTTTAGCACCTACTGTACTATATTTATATTGGACGTTTGTCGCTAGAGAACAGTACTCGTACATGATTTCAACCCAGCATGTACAATAGTAAATCCGATTTTGCATACAATGTCATAAAAACATTGCTTGAGCTAATACACGCTGGACTAGACTTGGCGGTTTTCTCAGACTCTCTATAAACTATCTATCCGCTTATCAATCGATCACGAGCCATGCGTTAATTGAGCTGTAATCCCTCTAGTGGTATCATCCGCGCGCTTCCTGTAACACAATGCTCAAGCCGGCTGCAACGGCACCCACTCAATGTCTCCCCCTTCGTCATTGTCCATCAACCCCTTCCTCTTCTCATTCTCCATCTCCCAAGACTTATTCCTGGGCGGTAGTGCTGGCCGCCCGGTGACCGGCGAGGTACTCAGGCGCTTTGGTGGCGGTGGGGGAGGCGTGTGTGCCTGTCTCCTACCGCTGGAAACCTGTATATCGGGTACTGCCGCCCTCTGGGCGTCCCTCGACAAGACGACCGGCTTGCGAGGAACAATTGGTGGTGGGGGTTTTGCTAGTTTTCCGGGGTGGGGGCGGGAGGTTTCTAGTGATGTTCTTGCTGATGTGTTTAGGCGTGCGGGGAGGGGCGGTAAGTCCACGGGGTTGAATACCGGAGGTAATTTCCTTGGGGAGCCTTTCGAAGGGCGTGGAGTTAGTGCTGGGGGTGTTGGAGTGGCCGCTGTGGGGGGGAGGTTTGATCTTGATTTTGTTGTTGTTGTGGTGGCGGTGGTGGAGAGTTGGCGAGCACGAGGAGATCGGATTTGTGAATCCAGTCTGGTTCAGTGGCAGTTGTAAACGGGTTTGCCGGGCGTTGGGGGTTCGGGGCGTAGTCAGGACCCGGGGGCTTTACTATTGATTTGGCGGGCATTCCTAGTTTGGGTGTTAGTGGATGCTAGAGAGTGAGGAGGAGGAATGGAAGCGTGAGTACCACTGTTTAGCCACCATTTTTGGCCATTGGAGCTTGGTGGTGGAACTGGCGCCGTTAATTGGAGGACGGATAGAGGGAACTAGTTGCGGCACTTACGGCCAGGCTCTATAGGCTCAAAGTCCAATAAATCGTCTTCATCTCGTGATGAGTCCTCCTCCGGGCCTACCAGGTAGCCTACTTCTGCACGCCGCTTTGCGTAGGTTTCCTTGCTTAGCTTCTCTTTGGCGACCTCATCCACTACCGAGACTGCGCATCGGAACGTGGCGTAGACGGGTCTGTGATCTGAAAAGCGGAGAGGAGTGGTGTTGTAGGACAGCTGCCGTAGGTTTTTCCCTCTGCAAAGCACTCGGTCACACCAAGCTGGTATTCTTGCTTTCTCGCTGATTGAAGGAGTACAATTAGACAAATCCGTGCGGACCTAACACAAAATGGGTTGGGGAGTTACGAGGTATCATAGCTGTCCGTTCCAATATCATACTTGTAAGTGGGGTCAAAGGTCAGCTTTGCTTCGGAAAAATAGGGAAAGGCGAGCCCAGCAATCATTTGGAGATTTAACTGTGAATTGTTAGTCTGAGATATAAAAAGTTATAGCCTTCTGGATGTAACCTGGTCGTTATCGTATAGGGTTTGTAGATCCCCGAGTTCTACTAATTTCCGGACCTTCTCATCGGGGAGCCCAATTCTGTAGTTAAAATCACCAAGCCATATGACTGTGTCATGATCATCTATAGTTCGGCCTCGCTGGAACCTTAATCCATGCGCGATGGTCCTATAGTCTCGGTTTCGTTCTTCGTAGTTCGAAAATCCAGCAGCAAGATGTGCCGTGACGAAACATAGTCGAGTGTTTGCATATTCCATGCGGATGGCGACAGCTCCTTTGTTTCCAGCGACACCTGACATACCGGTCTAATGGGAGTACTGTCAGGAAGCTCTCGAGCGCAACTAATACCTTGGAGCGACAATAGCCTACCTTTTTCAAACTTCCTTCGACATTCCTGACCTGACCAATTGCACTAGTCTTTACGTATATTAGTAGCGCTGCGCCAACAAGCTGCCCCCCTCGAAGAAGTACGTATTCTTCACCACCAGTAGCTTTAGCATGCGAATTGAGTGCCCTGAGTACAGCTTTCTCCCACAATTGCATTCGAGCGGGATCTGTAGACATGATTTGCTGTGGACTCAGTTGAACAATCTCCTGGAACCCTACGACTACGAGCTCAGGATGCAGCTGGGAATTTCCCAAGAAGGGCGGACACAACCATTGGGAAAGGTCGTCATTTATGCCAGACGTCTGGCCATTAAGGTTAAATGTACCAACGTAAATATGAATATTTTTTTCGTGTGAATACTGTGACACTCTGTGGAGGCACAGGACGAATTAAAAGGTGGCTAACGATAAATGGAACCTCCACAAGGGCGGCTTACCGTTTGCTCAATTCTGCAGTAACAAAATCGTTGACAGGGTCATACAAGTAGACAGAATTTTGACCAACCAATCTGCCCTATTGACGAAATTAGTCTTGAGAGGACAACATAACATGGTTCAAAGGTAAGCTTATTTCTGGGAAGAAATGGTCTCATACCAATAAAACGTCGATGGTGTTCTGTTTGTCCTTGTCGGTAAAATTGTTAATATAAATTCTAGCAGCGCTCTTCCGTGCGTCAGCGAATGCGCCGGCGAGACTCATTTTCCCTGTGCGGGTAAAACTTGACTTTAAGGCACCTGTCCCGGCATAAATTTTGGAAAGTGCCTTGCGCAGAGGGTCAGTGCCGCAAATAAAATTGGGGAGCTGGTTCTCACATCGCCGTTATCGGCCCATAAACTGGAATGGCGAATCCAGAATTCATGCCCAAAGGTTTTGCTAGTCTGCTGGAGAAAGGATTCGATTGCCATTTTACTTAATATTCCCTGCACAAGATTTGTCCTATCTAAACAATCAAGACAGTTTGTCCTGAAGACACCCTCTTGCTGCAGCATGACGAATTCTGCTTCTTTTTGGCCTCTTCTGTTGGTTCCATGATTAGATTTGCGGCTACTACTTTCCATCAAGAAAAAACCAAAGGCGTCTGCAGAGGGTTCAACAATACGGCTTATCAGCCTAGCTGCCTCATAGCCAGAGGGCCCTTTCGTCTCTGCGTGAAAATCATATACGGTAGCCCGCAGAAGTGAAGAGTCGCCAAGGGTGTTACGTTTCTCACCCGGTCCGCCGGTTGTTAAAGGGGAGCGTTCGATGTGATGTTTAAGGCGGGAGGATAGCTCTAGCTCGCCGCTCTTGGTTTGGGAGAGGAGATTGATGACATGGATTGCACCGTACTTTAGCGCGATCGACTCAATATGTTTGTCAAATGCCGGTTGAGTAGCCTCAGGGGATCTCGTAATTTGTATCTTTTGCTGATTTGGGAGTAAACCAGTCTGCTGCTCCCAGAATACTAATACCACAAACATGATTTAGTAATTAACACAAGGTGAAGAACAACCCGGTCAAACGAACTTACTCGGTATACTACCACGGATTTGGCAGTAACTAAAACCCAGACTGGCGTTTTGAGTGTCATGGTATGGGTCCCAAATCACAGTCTCTGTTTCGACAAAATTTGCTACATGTCCATCATCATCCATTCCACGAGAGTTGAATCGCGTACCAGCCCTCCTGCAACTCAGTCGGCTGATAAGTGTCAGCGTAGTGGCCAAGCCGGCGGATCTGGGTTCAGCTGAAGTCAATGAGGGTGGAATTGTCAGGGACTCTACAAAGCCACGAATGGTACTTGTGAGAATATGAGATGCATCCAATTCCCAGCGCTCTTGATCAGACAGGTGGGAGCGAAAGCGAAGCAACGGATGAATCATATAAGAGTTCCATAAGAACGAAGGGTCAAAATTGTCGATGTCGAAATTGGCCGTGTCAATTGATCTGAAGTGAATCAACACAAAGGTTAGTTTAACACATTTGACAAAGACGACGAGACCCGAAACAGGCCACTATCAGCGCCCAGCATTGGAGCAATCGAATTTAGCGCAAAGGCAGGATGAGAGCCATGTGAGGTCCAAAGTGGTTTGTGGTTGGTAGTGGGAAGCATTGTAGCTGACCTATTTTGAAGCCGGTTTGTAAGGTCAAAATCTCGGGAGTAGTAAAATGTGCCTCCACTGAGAAGTTTCTTCAACGCGAAACATGGGTGTTCTGCTCCTGCAGGCTGTTGACCCCGTCCTTGGTCCCAACCATCGGAATCTACGGGATAGGAGTTGACTTCGGAGTCAAGAAAGTCATCAAAATCGGCACGAGTGAGGCAATCTGTTTGGGGAATTGGCTAATTAAAAGAGTGAGCTAGAAAGCAGGGAAAGAGGCATACGGAAATTAACCGCATTGATCCTAAAGACACCCTCGCCCGGGCGAACCGATGCGACCTCCCGTGCACTAGTAACAACACCAAGAAAAACATGTTGATTGAAGGTGATCAGGCCAAGAGTACCTAAGCAGGGCTGACTCGATAAAGACCGGTACCCATCGAAGTCGACAGAGGCAAGATCAAGAAATTCAATAATACACTTTGGAGCCGAAGCAGGTGAGGAGGAGGGATCATTAATACGTTCGGGGATAGAAGCAGAGGATGAATTGCCAGAGCTTTGGACAGCCGGGAGTGAGGGGGAGTTTCGCAAAATCAGGGCGTGGGAAGGGGTAAGGAGAGCGATAGACCTGTGTGGATGATCTTTGATAAGAAGCTCGAGGGGCATGATAGAAAGGATGCGGGTACAAAGTGGGGCGATAAAGGATTGAGGAGAGGACAATAGCTCAGGTAGGCAGAGGGATACCCGTGGCACAGGAAAGAGAAACATAGGTCACGTGACTGGACACAGTATGCCGCAACAGGTCTCCAGCTTCAAGACGAAGTTTGGGTTTCCCAATCAGGTAAACTACTCGGGTGTGAAGGTACAAGGCTCTACCCTGTATTCATGGTACATCCTCCGTCACTCCTACAACCCCAGCGATTGAAATCTCACCTCCTTGTGACGTGTCATATCTTTCCAGTGGGCGACTCAGGTTCCTTGATTCTTATCTCACGATGGCTTCAAGTCTTCTTTTCCATCACGATGGTTTAGAAATCTTTGGTGTTCAAGGTATCTTGTATCCCTTTTCATCATTTTTTAATCGTCTTCCATCTAGGGATATCGTTTACGAACGCTGTCACGACTTTTTGTCACCTTCGGATTTGGTTACGGGGCCTATTTTACTTCGGTAATTCTGGCAGGCGTGTAGGACGCGGATGAGGGGGTGGCTTAGCCTTATGGCTTAGGCCGGCGCATGTGGTTGTGGCGCATGGGAGGAAAGATGTGGCTGGGTTGAGGAGTGTGGCGTTGGTTGAGGCTGGGTTTGAGAAAGGAGTGGCGTTTGGTTTGGTGGCTGGGAGTGTGGCTTGGTTTGGGAAGTGGCTTGCATTAGTGTCGAGGATGGGGGGGGTCGCCCATTGCAAGCGGCCCAACTCATGGCGTTGATGCTCGGTCGGGTGGTGTAGGAGTTTGAGATTGGTTTGGGAGGACCGGGAGGACGATATCGCACCCATACCGGGGAGATCTATCGAACCGAGCCGCTAGAATGGCAGGGGATTGGATCCGGTTGTTGGTTAGGCGGTGGAGTTGTATCTCGGTCACACACTATCTTTGAGATTTCCTATGTGCTCATGATATTTCGGTTTAGAGTCTCCGGGATGGTTTATGGAATACTATATCTATATCATGGACCATGGCGCGGATGAGACGATAGTCGCTGGAAGGGGAGGGGGTGGAGGTGGCCTACTTCGCGGCCATAAAATAACCTAGGGGTTGCTCGGAGCAAGAGAGTGGTAGCGGTGGAGGTTGTTTATTTCTTTGGGGGTTACGCTTCATGGGGTTAGAAAAATGGCTGGAAAGTGGTCAGAAGGGCTGGATACCGAAAAGACGTGGGCTATACTAAACCTGCGGTTGGGCTAGTAGGTACCGGTTCCGAGTATTGTACCGCGGATGGAGGCTGTTACCTGTTTGTTTGGCGGGTTTTGGAGTTGGGCAGATATTTACGTTAGATACAGAAAGCCCCTTATGTATTTGATGCCGTTAGTCATGAGCCGGCGTGCTATAGAGGAGTGATGTCCTTGCGGGGCGTCGGCCACGGCCGCTATGGAGAGTAGATAGCAAATATAAAAAAGTTTACAAAAAAAAAAAAAAAAAAAAAAAAAAAATATTCATGGTACAGAGCAGGGATCAGTAGTTAGAGAGCAGTGGTACAGCGCTTCCAAGCGGGTACCATAATTTTGTCCAAATCAAAGCACTTTGGAAAAAAAATGAGGCTTAGCAGACATCAGAAAGCCGGATGATAGTTTCAGGAAGAATGCACTCGAGTACTGGTGCTCCGCTATGCTTTGGGCTACGGCACAGGTAAAAAGTTAGCCAAGGTGGTAGATAGCGGGTATGTGCAACAACCTGAATTTAAGATGTTTCGCAACCTGATCGCTTATCACCACCGCCACATTAGGTTGGAACACATACTTTTTCGCGTGTTCCAAAGTTGCCGTGATGAAGGAGGAATGACCACCCCTGCTCTGTACCATGAATACATGATCCTACCTTGTACTTGTACTAGGGGTTGGAAAAAAGTCTGTCGAACATCCACCGTGTCTGTTACAACCCCAGCGATTGAAATAACAACTTCGAGTGACTCGTCACATTTTGGGTTTTGACCAACCAGGATCCTTGGGTACCATCTCACGATTACCTCAAGTCTTTATTCTTTCAGGAGTAATCCTCTAAGTCTTTATCGTTTTTAAGAGATACTTTATCTCTTACATCTATTATTTTAAGTCCCTCATCTTCCCATAGTACTATTTTATTAGGAACAGATGGCTAAGCGAGGTTCTACTACTTTTCCGGCTACTAAGGTAGCTAAAACGGGTTTGGTGATAGGGGAGTTGGTTGAAAGGATGATGGAGATGGAGAAGGAAATAGGTCGTCTTCAACACCATGTTTCGGTGTTGTCCAAGAGGAATCATCGGATGGTGTTGGAGGCGAAAAAGAAAGAGGAGGAAGGCGAAAAAGAGGAGGTGGCTGAGGAGGAAGCGCCAGATTCATCTGTGGAGCAGTGGCAAGAGGTGGCTGTGTTGAAGCAGGTGGCGGTGGTGGCTGAATCTGTTGAGGCTGAGAGTGTGGCGAGTGAGGCTGAGCCAGTAGGTGTGGCGGTGGTGCACTTGCCGTTGAGGGTAAAGGAGGAAGGAGGTAAGAGAAGGAGGGTGGAGGAGGAAGAGGATGAGGATGTGGTGATAGAGGTTGATGGAAGGGAGATAATAGTTGCACCGTCTGGTCCCGCCGCTGAAGGTGGGCGATTAGCAGTTTGGGGTATTGGAGAGAGGCCTCCGTTGGGGCCGAGAGGTGGTAGAGGAGGATTTAGAGGTTTTGGGGGCCCGAGTTATATGGGCAGGGGTGGAAACAGGGGCCGTGGATGGGGGGTACCACCCATTGCAAGTGGTACAACTTATGGCTACGGTGGCCCAAGATTGGATTATGGAGGGAGTAGGGGACGTGGAAGAGGAAGAGGTTGATGGAGGGAAGAAGCTAATGATCTCCAATCGGCGGGAAAATCAACACCTATTCAGAAAACATTCGGCAGCTAACCAGGCAAACAAAAACATACCCAGGGAATCGGTCGCTCGGCTAAAAGTTAAATAATATGGGCTGGGGGTTTCGACCGTAAACTGAGACTCGGGGGAGGTACTGGATTGATTTTTTGATTATTTTTATGTATTTCTTTTATTTCAGGGGATTTTGACTGGACCAGGTGATGCTTTCCAAGGACAGGTTGGTTAGGGAGGTATGGGGTTTGCTACTAACTAGGTTCCGGCTATTGGTTGGTGGTGGACATACCGGTTGTTTCATACTGGAGGAACAGGAATGGGTAGTTGGTTTCGTCTCGGAAGGTTGGGTGAAGCGTATTGATTAAAATGGGTAGACGGCTTCCAATGCCACAGAAAACCCATAGAGTATTTGTTTAGTGTAGAAGTAGCTAGCTAATACAATGCCGAAAAGTTTAAAAAAAAAAGTCTGTCGAACTCTGGTTTGGTTGGCCGAAATTACGTGTGTGTAACGCAGATTATGCAGCTCAACAGCCCATAGACGCTAATTTTTGGTGATGGAAAAAAGTCTGTTGAACTCTTGGCGCTGTGGCTGGAGCACACAGCATTCTCTGAGTGGTTGAAAAGGCCCTGGGGCCAATCAGAGGGAACTCGACAGATTTTTTTTGTTTTTTTTTTGGACTTTTTGGCATTGTATTAAAGTACGGGTACAAAAAGAACCGTCCGGCAATGCAATGGCAACCCCACTACCACTATAAATTTACTACCCCTACAACCACAACTACTTGAAATAAACTGAAAATATGTGTAGACATACAATAAATATAAGAAAAGCTATATGTAAAATTAGAAAACAAAAAAATCAATACTTGGTATACCATCCCCTTGCATTTATGACAGCAGCAACTCTACTAGGCATAGACTCCCACAACCTTTCCAGAAAATCCCCTTCAATATCCTGAGTCCAAACCTGATTTAGAGCTACTGCTAGATGCTTTCTAACAGTTTCTGGGCCCCTCCTAGTCTTGTGGATGTTGGTCAAGTGCTGGTGTAGCTTTTCCTTCATCCTCTTCCAACAGTGCTCAATAGGATTGAGGTCAGGAGAATTGGCTGGCCATTCCATAACCTGTATGTTGTTTTCCTCAAACCAAGCCATGGTATCTCTTGCAGTATGTATCCTTGCACCATCCTGCTGAAAGATAGGATCTCCAACTGTATCCTCCACCTCCTGCCAGATATCAACTAAACCATCCTCCAAAACTCCAATATATACAAATCTATCCACACTCTTGTCAAAAATAGGAACGAGAGGACCCTTATTGCTGCCCAAAATACAAGCCCACACCATCAGCTTTACTCCTGGCCTCTTGGTAGCCCGATGAATACAGTCTTTGTGCCACTTTTCTTCAGGTGTTCTGAACACCCATATACTCTTAGGATCCTTGGACTTTTCAACCAAGGATTCATCACTAAAGATAACTCCTTCAAAGTCTTCCTTTGTCCAATCCTTATACTTCATTGCCCAAGCTAACCTCTTAATAGCATGCTCATCCTTTAGAAGAGCTCTTTTCCTAGCTCTTCATTTCTTTATGTTGACTGAGGCTAAAGCTCTCTTGACTGTTTGGAGGGAGGAATATGGTGCAACATCATGGCGCAATTCTGATGAAGTCTGGCGGGGTGCCTTCTTAGACTCTCTGACTAGGCGGCGGTGGGTTCTGGAATCGATAATGTTGAGTCTTCCAGGTATAAGGAGGTTTTTTGCATCACCCCTCTTTTGGAAGAGGTCATGGAAAGTTTGAACAATACTCTTTGGACAGTTTAAGAGCTCTCCAATCTCTCCAAAAGAGATTTTTTTTTTGCTCAGAGCAACTATTTGCCCTTTCTCAAACTCTGTAAGGTAGCCTGTCTTGTGTGGAGGCATTGTGGTTGAGTGGTGGTTGATTGTAGGAGTGGGGTGTTTTGAGGTATCGTGCAGTAACCACCGATCGGACAGATCCTTTTGGCCTAGTACTTTAGCTAGCTACTTCTACACTAAACAAATACTCTATGGTCTTTCTGTAGCCACTCAGCTATCGGACCTCTTGACATGTTGAAACCTCCCTCCCTTGTCCTTCACAAAAATAAAACCACCTAAACTTGTACATCTGGAACATCCTCAACTGGTATGTCCTCTCAAAGCAAATAGCCTAAACCTAGCCTCAAGGAAACCCCATACTCTCCTAACCTGCCTGTCTCCGGAAAGCATCACCAGGTCTAGTCCTCAAAGCCCAAGATAAAGAAATTATAAAAATTCGAAAGAAACCTTCCTTCCCATCCAGCTCCCCGAAGTTCCAAATGCCGATTTTTACCCCAGCCCAGGTATTTTAAGTTTTAGCCGAGAATCCATCCTCCTGTACGGTAATATGGTAAGCGAAGCCTGATTACTGTCTAGGGGTTCTTCCGATAGGTTTTCCATCCCACTTCACTAGGGAATCATGATCAGTTCCTTCTCTTCTCTTTCTCCTGCCTCCATTCAACAACTCCTCATTCTAAATCAAAACTCCACACACAATCTCCGAGCATCGAATCCATGGAGTGTGCCACTTGCAATAGGTGACACCTTCCATCACTGACCTCTTATATCCACCCTTGCCCACATAACTCGGGCGCCCAAAATCAAAATCAACTCCTTGTACCAAAAGACTATCAGGGCACGGGCAGGTCCCCCTCGGGTGTGATCTAGCCAAGCCACACCCACACGCCACTCCCCAAAACCAAGCCACAACTATCTCCACGCCACAACCACTACGCCTCGACCTCAGCCACAAGGCTTCAGCCACCTCGTAACGCGTGCCCTACAATGCCTGCCAGAATTACCGTAGTAAAATATGCCCCGTAACCGAAACCGTAGGTGACAAAAAAGTCTCGAAACGTTCATAAACGAATACCCTGTTAGGCACAGAGCTCCCCCGTACATTATTGGGGACAAGTTACCCTACCATGCGCAAAGATATCCTTTGGAAATATACAACTCACTCCCCTCCGGCCCTGACATTGGACCACTAGGTCAACACTGGTCCCCGTGGGAGTTGTGCCCCCTCACCAAAACCTACATTCAAGATGACCCATCTTGTAACAGTGAATAGGTCGCGGCTGTTCATCCGACCAGTTCCTGTTCGCAGGATATATGAGGAAGTGTCTTCCTCTACCTTATGCAAGTAGAAGTATCTGAATTTGAAGACGTCGCATAGAGTTACAGACCCTCGGAGATAGTGAATCAAAGAGTGGTCGTTAAGTAACGGGACAAAAACTGCATGAAAGTTAGACGCTTCAGTCTGGAAAGTCGTCCAGCACTAGAAGGATAGTCTATACCCAGGAAGGGGGTCAGGGAACCCCCAAAGGACCTGTTAGCACAAGACCAATAACTATAATTGTAACTATTGGTTCAATTCATCGTCAAGAGTCATATAATGCCGGTAGATGAAATCATAAAATGCATATGCAGTCTGATTTCTGATGGAGCTGACAAAAGAAGGCTGGCCATCTTCGGTTCAGCGGGTAGTCTGTCTGCGTTAGCAAACGTGGTTGATTATTCATAACTTGATTCACTTCGGATAAAAGATCGTACGAACAGTACGAGAGGTGTCCACACCATCGTAGAATAAAAGTTCTTACGTGTCTATAAGTCGCGTATGGGTGAAGAGGTCTTCAGGGCCAGAAAGGGTTCCCAATTCTTTGGAAGTCGGTGAAAAGAGTTAGAGATACTTAGTTATATAGAAAGATTATGTAGCCAGCGAAGACCCAGACATGGAATATAAATATCGAGGTGTCTTCGCAGCTTATACAAAAAACAACAAGCAACAGAGAAGAGACCTTAACAATATATACACGTTACTAGTTTAAATTCTTATCGCACAATTACTTTTATCATAAAACATTCGTCTCCCTAGACGATATTCTCCAAACACGTATTAAGCGATTAGGGCCATAGCGTAATAACACTCTTCAATTACACTACCCCCATAACAGTATATTGTTGTTCTCTTGGTTACCGAGACGAATGAGTCAGACTACTCTCTACTGCTCAGCTCTATCCGCCCAAAGATCTTCAACTTCAGAAGATCAAAGGCAGTACAAAATTGAGATATCTCTCAACTCAATTATTGAACCTCATCCAGAAATTCCTATACCCTCTATTACACAAGTCTTGCAATGTGAAGCAAGCCTGGAACCCTATTTCGAGATATACCAGTCGTAGACTGATCCACGAAATAACATCAACACCGAACACCTAAAAACCCTATATCAATACTTGGAAGGATACAACTTTGTGTGGAACCTTCCACAAAAGAAGATTACGAGCTCAAGTGGGACAAGACTCTGACCGCTAAGATCAGAAGACAGTGGTATAATCTGGAAAGATAAGCAGACCCCTTTTTCATCTTACATCATGTCCGGTCTTAACCCAAGATAAGGTGGTGACGAACCTATAGATATAGCCGATGACGAGTTAGCCTCGACCGACGCCCTATCGGTGATGGATACGACTGATAAACCGCACCATTCCAGACAGCCCTCGGACAATCCAGGAAGCGGTTCCGGGTTCATGGCTAGACAAAGATCCAAGCCAGGGCTTCTTGGATCGGCTCAAACTCCTCTCCCTACCGCAGAAGGAGAACTCCGCCTAATCCAAGTAAGCGAGCTCCTAAATGTTTTCATTCCGCACTTAGCCCACAGCATAGATACCCCGCATCTAGCGTTCAATGTCCTTATCACAGAAGCCCAACAGGCGGCCCAAGAGCTTTGGAAGGTCCAACAACTACTAGGTGAGGGGAAACGATTTGTTGAGGCCGAATTCGCCAAAATCCACGGTCTCATAAGACTAGTTGAAGGCCTGGCTATAAGTGCCCTACAAGCCTTAAATGAAAGGTTGACAGCACAGGATGAAAGACAGACTCGCCACGAAAACTTTAGCTCTCACTTAGCAAGCACTATCATAGGGGAAGGCTCAGCTTCGTTTACTCGAGACCAGATGATAGACAGAGCTCTGGAGGAAGCAAAGCCCAACACTGACAAGAACTCGGGAGCCTCAATCGACAGCTCAAAGAAGAAAGACGAGCTCGAGGAGAACAAGCTAGCCAGCTAGCTGAAATGCATGAAACGCTCCAGAGCTAGTTGAGACAGGTCAAAGGGAAAAAGAAGGAGTCAGACCCTACACCTGACACGACGGCGGCAGCAGGAGGTGGAAATGGAGGAGGGCATCCACCGACAGACCAAGGGGTATCTGGAAACCTAGAGGAACGGAGAGGAGGAGAGTGAGAGGGTGGAGACAGTAGAGAAGGAGGAGAGGGAGGACCTGCCACCGGGAGTGGTGGAGATGTAGGTCCCCCTCAGACAACAGTGACAAGTCGGAAGACGATAAAGACTCAGAGGGTGTCAACGAAAATGCTATTCGAAAGCTTGCCAAAATAATAGGGAGCGCCTTAGGAAAAAGATCAAGTCGACCGGCCCAAGCCCCTTTAGGTTACAAACATGAAGACCACCAAAATGTGGAACTTTGGTTAATCGCGTGTGGAGATTACTTCAGACGAAATAAGTGGCAGTGGAAAAAAGAGTCACATAGGATCACCTATGCTATTAGCAAAATGGAAGGGAAACAAGTTGCACCTTTCACCATCACCTACCGAAAAGGAATGACTGGAGAGATTGGAGCCACCAGGCAGGAAGGTTATGACCAATGGGAAGTTTTCGCAAAATAAGTTAAGCGGCACTTGGGTCACACAAACGAAGCTGAAAAATCCCTCCGATCTATGGAAAACGTCAAATATAAAGGTGATGTAAACCATTACCTTTTAGAGATGGAAAACCTCAATATCCATGTCAAAATATCCGGAGTCGCATTGAGGAAAATGATCGAAGATCAGCTTCCAACCGAAGTGCTCAGACGATTGTGAATGCAAGAATACTCTCTCGACTCAGAGTGGTTAGAAGCTGTTTGGACAGCAATATGAGCCGAAGAAGATTTCAAAAAAGAGACAAGGAATAAAAGGTAGCAGCTCTGGATCGGCCTCAAGTGGGAAACAAAAACGAGATGAAGACACCTCGAAGGTGACAACGAAAAAAGCAAAGCAACAATACTCGGCTAAAGAAAAAGCAGAGTATCAGAAAGGGCAAACAGCAAAGAGGAAAGAGAAGAGAGAGAAGGCGGAGCCTATGCAAAAAATTATGCATAGGTTATGGGCAAATGCTAATAAGGGAATCGAACAATCTACTATCAACGAACGGAAAACTGCGGGCCAATGCACAAGATGTACACTGACAACGCACGGTTGGAAATACTGTCAGAAAGAGATCAAGGTCAATGCAGTAAGGATCAAACGTTCCGAACCCCAACCTAAGAAGAAATCACCTCAACAATTCAACCACCCATAGCGTCACAACAAACCTCGGGTAGCCTCTGTGGCTGATGAGAGCCGGGGAGAAAGCTCGTGACAGGCAGGTCAAAGGCCCCTGATGTGGACCTTTAATGACAACGAAGAGCTATGAGAGCTCTTGGGCACCACTGGCGACGGCAAGTGGGTAGTCGGACGATCAATTCCGGAACCGGAATTTCTGAAGAAGTCCTTGAGAAGGAACTTGAAGGGGACACTCTAAAAAGTGAGTCTCCGTAAGGGTATGGGTACTGACTTAGAGCCTGGGGGTTTAATAGAAGCTACGAGAAGAAGGTCAAGGTACTTAGTCAAAACCAGAGAAAATTGAGAAAGACGAAGTTATTCGATGTCCAGCAAGCCAACCGCGAGAATTCGAGTATCAGCCGGGGGGACCTTAGGGACTATCGAAGATAGTATCAATCCTTAAGGGACGAAGACGGTTAAAAAGACAAAGCATGGATTTTCACTTACAGGATACGGTTGAAAAGTGAGTGACAGGTACCGGCTTGAGTCACCCCCGTAACTCTCCCCGGAAGCAGAAGACAAAGCAAAGAGGACCGCCCACCAGGGAAAAGCCCCATAAGTGCTAAGGGGCGCACCATAACAAGACACAATATCTAGTGGTCTTATCGGCCGAAGCGCGCGACCCCAAATAGACCCTCAGAGTTCGCGTGTACATCCGTTGGGACTGCTTGCTGTCACATGAGGACAAATGGACTCAGGCTGGAGGATAGGAGGAGGTATGGTGGATTCCGCGCTGAAGCTGATATGGAAACACAGGGGATATAAGACCACCATACAGGGAAGCACACCCTAGTGGCGACAACTTCTAGAGAAGTTCCAGAATGAAGTGAACCACCCCTTTGGATGGGAACTCCTCGGCAGGAGGTAAAGACCGCTAGTAGTGGGCTGGCCAATCCAAGAAACAAGTTGTTTACATTGCAAAATACTTGCTGAGAGGATATCCTAATCGGTTTTAACTTGGCAGTTAACCGAAGGTCTTGCGCTCAAATCTCAATATTAGCAAAATTATTTAGATTTTCAAAAATATTTGATAAGATGACAAGTATGTATATTGGATAGTTTAGCATAGTTACTCTTACACAATTTTGTCTGAGGAGGTTTTAAAAGCCAAAACTGTGCGGGCACGCTAATAAACCACCTTAGTTACCAATAAAACCACTCTAAGCTACCATTAAATGATTTATTGAAGATAGGGGGCCAGCCGCTAAGCGAATTAGACCAACTCCAAGACTTTACGATTGCCCTGAAGGCAATGCCTTCATACAGCTAAACGAACGACACCATAAGATATCAGGTTTGTTAGACTCAGGATCAAACATCTTCTTGTTGTACCAAAACACCGCACGGACGCTGAAATTACCTTACGAAATAAGGGATAATCCCTTACAGATCACGGCCTTCAATGGCGAAATTTCCTCGACCGGAGGAAAATACTTCTCTCATCCAATAAAGGTAGAAATTGGAAAAAACGGACACAAGACCGAGGTCTCCTGCGAGATAGCAGACGCAGGAAACTATGAGCTGATCATACCATTCGGGTGGTGGCATCAGAAACCCCTCATCTCGAATATTCAAGCCCCAAGCCAGTAGAGTTTTGATATTCCAAAATGCCTCGCCCACGTCAAAGATTAAGGAATAGCAGATATGTTCGAGTGGGATGAGACGGTGGCATTTGACGAAGAAGCACGAATGGTCGGAAGAATTGGGACAACCGTCAAAGATGAAGTACAGCTCGAAACATTTGCCAAAGCCGTATTGGCAATAAAAAGAAGTGTTCGAGGCAGAAAAAGCGGTGATGTTGGCGCCCAGACGGAGCTTTGATCATCCTATCAACCTAGAGGAAGGAGCCACACCGCCGTGGGGACCGGTCTACCCAATATCAGCATACCAATTAAAGGAGTTAGACGAATACTTAAAGAAAATACTGGCGCAGGGAAAAATAGTCCATAGCAAGTCACCTGCGGGGGCACCAATCCTGTTTGTCCCAAAACCAGATGGAAGGTTACGATTGTATATCGATTACCGACAGCTTAACAAGCTTACCATTCCTAACAAATAGCCTTTACCCCTCATGACAAAACTAAGAGAACGAGTCGCCAGAGCTCAGATTTTCACTAAGCTAGACCGCAAAGATAGCTATCACTTCATACGAATTCGAAAAGGTGATGAGTGGAAGACTGCTTTTCGGACACGGTACGGCCATTATGAATACAAGGTCATGCTGTTCGGTCTCGTCAATGCACCGGCCACCTGCCAAGCTATGATGAATGAAGTCCTGAGAGAATTTCTAGACCATGGAGTAGTAGTTTATCTGGATGATATACTAATTTACTCGAAAAGTCTTAAACAACACGAGGATTTAGTCAAGAAAGTACTCCCAAGATTAGAACAACATGATCTTGCAATCTCTCTGAAGAAATCTGTGTTTCATGTCAAGAAGGTAGAATTCTTGGGATACATCGTAAATACGGAAGGGGTGACAATGAGCGAGCGGAAAGTGGACAATATTATGGGATGGAAGGCCCCTAAGTCAATAAAAGAGGTACAAATCTTTATTGGGTTTGCAAATTTCTACCGAAGGTTCATAACAAACTTCTCTGGAATATGTAAACCAATAACTGATACCCTAAAAAATCAAGAAAAAGGAGTGAAAAAATCCTTTTTCTGGGGACAAGAGCAAGAAAAGGCCTTTAAAGAATTAAAAAGAGGTTCAGGACAGCACCAATCCTAGCACACTTCTACCCGGACAGAAAGACAGTTGTAGAAACCGACGCCAGAGACTTTGCTCTAGGCTTCGTATTGTCACAATATCTCGGGAAGCGATTACATCCAATAGCGTTCCACCCCCGAAAGCTCAACGATGCTGAACGAAACTACGAGATTCACGACAAGGAACAATTAGCAATCCTTGAGACGTTCAGGGAATGGAAACACTACCTTGTCGGAGCCGAAGAGCCAGTCACAGTCTTTACCGACTATCAAAACCTCCAATATTTCTTAACCACAAAAGTTTCAAACCCTTGACAAATCCCATGGGCCCAGTGGCCGGCAAACTTCAATTTCAAAATCGTTTACCGGCCAGGGACCAAAGGAGGCAAACCAGATGCTTTAAGCAGGCGGCCGGAGTACCGCACTGTAGGGGGAGCGACGCACCGAGAATAGTCAATTTTCAAACTAGAACATTTCCAGGTCTCAATCATATCACGAAAAGCGAAACTAGAAATCAACCTGGTTTCAAGAAGAACTTTGGCAACAAACTGGCTACGGATAAAAAAGCTATCCAAGGAAGCAATTACACTGACGAAAGACTCTAAGCTGGCAGCAGGCCATGACATATAGGCGTTAAGAGACGGTGTTATACCCACACGAGGACAGGTGATGGTGGACACCGGAATCGCCAAAGGACTACCTAAAGGATCCAATGGAAGGTTAGCGGCAAGAAGTGGAATGGCTAGCAAAAAGGGAATAGCAGTGGGAGGAGGAGTCATTGATGCTGATTATACGGGAGAAGTCAAAGTAATTCTCTGAAACCATACAGATAGAAACTGCCAGTTCAAAAGAGGTGACCGCATAGCACAACTCATCGTCGAAAAAATTGAGACAAGCGAGGTCATGCAGGTTGACCGGCTAGACAATACAGAGCGTGGCAACCAGGGATTCGGATCAACCAACCTCTCCATCAAAAGACCCGTCAAAGGAACAGAAACCAAGGTCATCATAAGCATGCTATATGCTGACCAAGAGGACAACGAATACTGTGATAAAGAAGACATTGGTTCTCACTCCCGCCTAACTCAAGAGTAGACGATGTTATCAACAGAAATAGATGCGGCAATACAACTTTGGACGATGAATGATGATTTCCTGAACCAAGTCAGGCTTGCAGGAAAAGAAGACGAGGGCTGGACAAGAAGGAACGAAGAGTCAAGCGGATTAAAAAAAAAGGCAGAAGACATTCCAAAACATTGGGACGTGGAAGACGGACTACTCTACTACAAGGGAAGATTATTTATCCCCTCGGACAAGGACATCTTGACCAAGATCGCCCAAGGATGCCACGACTCCAAAGTTGCGGTACATTTCGGACAGGAAAAGACAGTCGAGATTATCACATGGGATTTCAATTGGGAAAAACTGACAAATTGGGTTAATGACTATGTCAGATCGGGCGACCATTGTCAACATAATAAATCCCCAAGACAGGCAAAGTATGGGTTACTCCAACCCCTAGAAGTTCCCTATACCGCGTGGACTTCAATAACAACCGACTTTATCACCCGGCTCCCCGAGTCCCAGGGGCATACACAGATCATCGTTGTAGTAGACGGCTTCACCAAAATGGCAAACTTTATCAGTTTAAAGACAGACGCAACCGTGAAGGACGTAGCCTATACTTTCCTTCCAGAAGTTTGGAAACTTCAGGTGATCCCGAAAGAGATCATTTCGGATATAGATGCAAAAGTTCACTGGCGAATTGAGGGAATCATTGTGCAAGACGCTAGGAATCAAACGGCGGATGTCGACAGATTATCACCCACAGATCGACGGTCAGACTGAACGAACCAACCAGGTACAGGAAGGATATTTGCAAAACTTCATAAATTACGACCAAGACGATTGGTATCAGCTATTACCGTTAGCCGAACATGCCTACAACAACTCCAAGGCAGCAGCACACAAGATTACCCCTTTCTTCGCCAATTATGGTTTTCACCCGCAGAAAGAGTGGATGAAAGAAAGAGGACCCCAAAATCCCGGCGCGACAATGTACAAGCATTGGATACAGATGATACATGACCAAGTCAGACAGAGGTTAAATGAGACCCACGAAGCGATGAAAAATTACTACGATCGAAAGGCGACCCCACAGCCAGACATTGATGTCGGAGATTTGGTAATGCTAAATGCAAAGAATATCAGAACCAAACGCCCCTCGAAGAAGCTAAGTCCAAAGCTCTATGGACCCTTTAAAGTATTAGAAAAAAGAGGGAATAGAGCATACAAGTTAGAAATCTCACCTCGCTGGAAAATCCACCCAGTATTTCACATCTCGTTGCTTGAGCCTTATTGGGTTTCTGATTGGCCGAACCGAGAACAACGACCACTCGAACCCGAAGATGGTGAGGGGGACTTCGAGTGGGAAGTTGAAAGGATTGTAAAAAGCGAGGTCATCTCGTATACAAGAAAGGTTCGGGGAAGAAATAAGAAGTTTAAAGAGCTTCGATATTTTGTAAAGTGGAAGGGTTGCGCTCAAGATGAAAATACCTGGGAGCCACCGGAGGGGTTGGCAAACGCCAGAGAAGAGGTGGATAAGTTTCATAGGGAAAACCCAGACATGCCAGGCCTAGAAGAAGTCGAGTAGTGTGCGAAAGGTTTTCCACAAGTGGACAAGTAAACGCTTGTGGTTTTTACCCCTACCACGCCGAGCTCGAAAAAGGAATGTAAATTAATAGTTAGAAAACTGAGAGAGTATCCGGGACGGAACTTAGGAGAGGGGAGCTTATGTTAGGCATAGAGCTCCCCGGTACGTTATTGGGGACAAGTTACCCTACCTTGTGCAAAAACTCTCCTTTGGAAAAATACAACTCACCCTCCTCCGGCCCCGATGTTGGACCGCTAGGTCAACACTGGTCGCCGTGGGAGTTGTGTCCCATCACCAAACCCTAAAGTCAAGATGACCCATCTTGTAACACCGAATACGTCGCGGCCTTCTGTCCGACCGGTTCCTGTGCGCAGGATATATGCGAGGGTGTCTCCCTTTACCTTATGCAAGTGGAAGCATCTGAATCGGACGACGTCGCATAAAGTTACAGGCCCTCGAAGATATTGGATCAAAGAGTGGTCGTCAAGTAACGTGACAAAAACTGCCTGAAAGTTAGACACTTCAGTCTAGAAAGTCGCCCAGTAATAGAAGAATAGTCTATACCCAGGAAGGGGGTCTGGGAACCCCTAGAGGACCTGTTAGCATAAGACAGATAACTATAATCGTAACCATTGGTTCGATTCATAGTCAAGAGTCATATAATGCCGGTAGACGAAACCGCAAGACGCACATGCAGTCTGGTTTCCAACGGACCTGACAAAAGAAGACTGGCCCTCTTCGGTTCAGCCGGTAGTCTCTCTGCATTAGCAAACGTGGGTGATTATTCGTAACTTGATTGACTTCGGATAAAAAGATCGTATGAACACTACGAGAGGTATCCACACCATCTTAGAATAAAACTTGTTACGTGTCTACAAGTTGCGTATAGGTGCAGAGGTTTTCAAGGTCAGAATGAGTTCGCACTTGTGCTGAAGTCAGAAAGAAGAGTAAGAGATACTTAGTTATATAGAAAGATTATGTAGCCCGCGAACACCAAGACGCGGAATATAAATATCGAGGTGTCTTCACAGCTGATAAAAACAACAAGCAATGGAGATCAGACCTTAACAATATATGCACGTTACTACTTTAAATTCTTATCGCACAATTACTTTTGTCTTAACGCATTCGTCTCCCTAGATGATATTCTCCAAATACCTATTTAGCGATTAGGGCTATAGCGTAATAATACTCTTGCATTACGCTACCCCTATAACATGTTCATTCTTTGTTAGGTTTTCGGTTAGTGGAGTTTCTTTCTTCCCCGTTTGTGCGGACTTTCTTTTGTGAACTATTCGTTTGTTCAGGGGAGCTTTTGGAAGGGTTTTCTGCGTCTTCCTGCTTGCTTGCTAGGAATGTTGCTACTTTTGGGGGGCGAGAGGTGCAGTTGGGCCCATACCATAGGGTCTTGGGGGCGTGGCTTTGATGCCATGATCGGAGAGATGCGTAGGTTTTTCTTGGCCATAGCTAGCGCTGCATGTCTGGTCTTTCCTGGTAGTTGTACGAATAAAATGCAAAACTTGTATAAAAAAAAAAGAAAAACAGAAAAAAAAAACGTCTACCTTATGCAACACGCTCCGCGCCCTTTATTTTCCTGACCATATCTTTCACAACACCACAGTTTCTTGTGCATGATCCCCACCCTGACCCCTCTTTTTATTTCCACTGGGCTTTACGCCCTCTTTCAACTCGCCATGGAACCCCTTGGTCCTCCCATCTCGCTTTTTCAGTCCCACGCAGGGCCCTCATCCGTTACTACATCTACCTCAGTGATTTCTCCAGAGGCTCGCTTTTTGGCCTCACTGTTCTCTCGTACCCGTTCTCTCATCAGCTTCACCATTGAGCAGCTCCCCTCCCTGACCCCTCTGGAATGCGACAACCTCTCGATTGGCGAAAGCTCCCTTTTCCCTCAGATGTGTTCCTCCCTCCACCCGGTCTACTCACTCGGCCCCCAACTGGAGGAACTCCGCTCTACAGTCCACGACCTGCAGTCTCAGGTCACTAACTCCTCCCCTAACGAGCAACTCCGTGAAGTCCAGGACACCCTCCGGGACCTATCATATAGGATGGTCACCCCCCCATCACCGGGGCCCCTCAGCAAGGGGGTCGACCCCCCCCCCAGCCCTCATTGCTTCCCACCCTGGCCACTCCGGCCCTTTCTCCTCGGTCCCTCCCTCCAGGCCAGTTCCTCCCCCCCCTCATGCCCCCCCTCAGGCAAATTCCTACGCCCAGGTTATCCATGGTGGTACATCTGAGTGTAATGCTGCGGTTAGAGCCAATACGACCAAATCCAAAGCAAAAGGGAAGAATTCCCCCCCTAGCACTTCTGTTAACAAACTCGTGGCTGTTGCACAGGATGCCTCCTCGAAGGGTCCTGCCCCGCTCCCCAGTGCTGCTAGAAGGTTTTTCGGCCCCCATTTGGCCCACTGCCCCCACCCTCAGGAATCCTGTATTGGCGTCAGTTTCCCCGATATCGCTACCTCCGTCCTCCTCGAACCCGGCTCAGTTCTGCTAAAGTCGTTTAGAGTTTCGGTTAGCCCAAAAGGCGCCGTCTCACACACTGTGGCTGATCCCCTTGTTCCCACTTCTTGCTATGCCACCTTTTTCTATGCCTTCGCTAGGAGGCTCAACCAGTCATTTCGAGTCAACAATAACCCCTCGGAACATTTCCATTATGCCCCCACTGATGTACAGTTTGCAATACATGGCCTGCCCATGGACGCCCATTCTGACACAGATGAGGAACTTCACGCATTGCTACTCGCTGGCATTGACAACGCTAAAAAGGTGATAATCACCCGCTCCCGTTTCCTCAATGCTGACCGTGAAGGCAGAACCAACAGTAAAAAAGCCTTCTCTGTTGTCGTCCATGTCCCAGCGGACTTGGCATGGCATATGACCGATCCTTCCCGTATCCTCCTCTTTGGCGATAATCGTGAAGTCAAAAGGGCCTACTCCTGCAATGCTCAGAGCCAGTGCTAGAACTGCTGGAAGTTCGGGCACCTGAAACCTCTCTGAAAAGAATCAACTGTTTGCCAGCTTTGTAGAGGCCCCCACTCCAAGGCCGATCACTGCTGCTCCAATCCAACCTGCCCCAAAGAAGGCTGTTATGGGGGCAGCATAATTGAAGAGTGTTATTACGCTATGGCCCTAATCACTAAATAGGTGTTTGGAGAATATCTTCTAGGGAGACAAATGTTTTAAGATAAAAGTAATTGTGCGATAAGAATTTAAAGTAGTAACGTGTATATATTGTTAAGATCAATTCTCTGTTGCTTCTTCTTTTTTGTATAAGCTGCGAAGACACCTCGATATTTATATTCTGCGTCTGGGTATTCGCAGGCTACATAATCTTTCTATATAACTAAGTATCTCTAACTCTTTTTACCGACTTCCAAAGAAGTGCGAACCCTTTCTGACCCTGAAAACCTCTGCACCTGTTAGGCACAGGGCTCCCCTGTACACTATCAGGGACAAGTTACGCTACCTTGCGCAAAAATCTCCTTTGGAAAAAAAAAACAACTCACCCCCCTCCGGCCCCAACTTTGGACCGCTAGGTCAACACTGGTTGCCGTAGGAGTTGTGTCCCCTCACCAAAACCCACAGCCAAGATGAACCATCTTGCAACACCGAATGCGTCGCGGTCGTCCATCTGACCGGTTCCTGTTCGCAGGATATATGAGAGGTGGTCTTCCTCTACCTTATGCAATCCCTGCTGGCCGAGGCTACCCCACGCTCCATATGGACAGTCAAAAAGTTTTCCCTGGGCCGCCCCGTCTCGCGCTTTCCATCTTTCCCGGATGCCGTCACTCCGTCAGATATCAACTCTTCGCTCCTGACTCATTTCTTTCCAACTCGTGCCTCCCCCGCTCTGCCCGCCAACCTCTCCGCCTTCAGCGATGCCCCGACCCTCACCCCGGAAGAGGTCGCCGCTGCTCTCTCCAAGTGCTCTCCGTCCTCTGCTCCTGGACCAGACACCATTCCCTACCCCGTGTGGAAGGCCCTCCATAGAGCTTGCCCATTCATTCTGACCACCCTCCTGGCCCCGCTCTTGCTATATGGCCATCACCCCGCCTCCCTCAAGCGTGCACATGGTGTCGTCCTCGACAAGCCTGGGAAGGTCTCCTACGACTCGCCAGCTTCTTTTCGAATTATTGTTCTTCTAGAAACTGTCTCCAAGGTCCTTGAGAGAATTGTCGCCTCTCGCCTCTCTGCTGTCGCCCGCTTCCAGGGGCTCCTGTCCCCCAACCAGTGTGGCTCCCTCCCAACCCTCTCCTCCTTTGCCGCCTGCACTGCAATGGTAGACTCCGTCCGCACATTGCAGAGGTCCCGTAGAAAGGTTTCCTCCCTCTTTTTGGATATCAAAGGTGGTTTCGACAATGTTGATGCCTCTATCCTCTGCTCCCATCTTCGTAGGAAAATGGTTAATCGTTATTTAATTTCTTGGGTTTTTTCCTTTTTAACTGACAGAAGGTGTTGTTTGTTATTTCAGGGCTCTCCCAAGGTTTTTTCCTCCGTTACAGTGGGCACCCCTCAAGGGTCCCCTATTTCTCCTGTGTTGTTTGTTATTTATGTTTCTTGTTTACATGTGGCAGTTCCCAGAGGGGTTATTTTGTCCTATGTTGATGATTTTTCTATTACTGTTGCTTCTTCTTCTTATCGCACCAATGTTAGACTGCTTCAGAGGACCTTTGGTATTATGAAGGCCAAAGCCACATCAGTCAAGGTGGGCTTTTCCATCCCTAAGACGGAACTTATACACTGGCGCACTCCTCACCAAAAGGACAACCCGAGTGATCCAAAACCCCCTCCTATCGCCCTGGACGGACAGGTTTTTTTCCCCGCCACCCAGCTCCGCTGGCTGGGCTATTGGTTTCTCCCAAACATTTCGACCACAGCACACTTCTCCCGTCGCCTCGCCCTTTCTCAGGCTGCCTTCGCGGCCGTTAGGAGGATGTCCGACTCAGGCTCCGGGGTCTCCCCCCATCTCTGCCACAAGTTGGCGTACTCACTTATCTTTCCTATCCTTTCGTACGGGGCCGACCTCTTCGCCCCAACTAAAGGACTGCTCCACAGAATGGACATCCATTGGCATCACGGCCAAAGATGGGTCACAAACTGCTTTAGGGCGACTCCCACCACCATCCTAGCCGCAGAGGCCTCCCTCCCGCCCCTCGCTGTACTTCTCGCCCACAAGCGCCGCATGGCGGCCCTCCGCCTCTGCTGCTCCCCTCCCACTATCAACCCAGCGGCTGCCCGTCTCCACACGTCCTTTCCATCGGCCCTCCCAGATCGATACGCAGAAAACCTAAGGGCTCTATGTGTAGGCCTCGACCCTAATGTCAGGCCCCTCCTCTGGTCCACCCCCGAAAGAAAACCCCCCGTCAGAATCCACCTCCCTGTCGACGCTCTCGCTCACCTCATCCTTCCCCTCAGGGAGAGCTCCTCGCCTCTCCCCCTGTTAGGCTCGGCCGTGCTGCCGGACCTCCCTGCTCTCCCCTCGGTAGCCCTTATGCGGGCCTCCTACCTCATTCTCCAGCGTAGGGCCCGTGCCATGATGTTAGACTCGTGGAGGACCACGGCTCCACCACCGGCTTACTATTTGTTTCCTCTCACTACGACTCCCCACCCGTTCATGGGCTTAGGCAAGTTCATGGCTGGGCGAATTCATCAAATGCGGGCCCAGAAAAGCTACCTGGCCGCCCACCCCACCTGGTCCCAACCTGATCTCTCCCCTCTCTGTCCCCTCTGTGGTGAAGAGAACGAGACTTTCAGCCACGCCATCCTCCGCTGCGAAGCTAAAGCTGTTCCTAGGGCCCGCCACCTCCAAGGCGTGCTCTCCGTAGGGGCTGACTCCCCACATTGGTCCTCCGCCCAACTCCTCCTAGGCCTCGCCTCTTACATAAATGAGACGTGCACCAATTTTCCTCCCACCGTGGCGACCTACGTGTTGTCTTCCCCCGTTTCAATGGTTTTTCCTTCGTCCCCGGTCGTAAGGGGTTTTTTCAAGTCATCTCCTTTGCGTCCTACTTGAGGTTTATTGTTTGAGTTTACCTTATTTATACGTGTTTATGACTTTTCGCGTTAAGATTTGTGTTGTTTTGATTTTACTTGTTGTTGAAGTCCGTATGTTGGTAATGTGTCGAGTACTTGACACAGTTTGGAGATGCTTGGTGCGAGGGTTTATTTTGTTATAGTTTTTGGGATTAAGGTTTTCTTTACGCCATAGCTAGCGCTGCATGCGAGTTCTTGTACCTTAACAATGAATACATGATATAAAAAAAAAAAAAGAAAAAAAAAAGAAAAAAAAAAGAAAAAAAAAAACTGCTACCTTATCCAACACGCACTATGTCCTCTACACCTCCGGCGAATGAAATCTCAACAGTATGAGAAATCATTGTCACTTTTCACTACCCGAACTCTGAGTGAGCTGCACGCCCCCCCTCTGTTAGATTCCGACTTGGGAACCCGTTTCTTAGGGCCCTTCCCATCCTCCTTTCTGCTTTTCTTTTGCATTCTCGGTTAACATTGGCACGGTCGGCAACACCCACGCGTCCATGTTACGGACGGCTGGGATCACGGTTCGAAGTAAGAGAAGGATTTTCATCAGGCTACCGTCGATTTCTCTGCTCGCTTCCATTACCTTTCGCTCAAGGCTGCCTAGTCAGACAGGCACACGATTCTGATAGTCCCTACGATACTTGGGTCATCCTGTTAGGCACAGAACTCACCGGTACTTTGTTGGGGATAAGTTGCCCTACCTTGCGCAAAAATCTCCTTTGGAAAAATACAACTAACCCCCCTCCAGCCCCGACGTTGGACCGCTAGGTCAACACTAGTCGCCGCGGGAGTTGTGTCCCCTCACCAAAACCCACAGTCAAGATGAATCATCTTGTAACACGGGAATACGTCGCGGCCGTCCGTCCCACCGGTTCCTGCTCGCAGGATATATGAGAGGACATCTTTCTCTACCTTATGCAACACGCTCCACGCCGTCTATTTTCCTGACCATAGCTTTCACAACACCATAGTTTCTAGTGCACAATCCCCACCCTCACCACTTTTTTCTATCTACGTCGGGCTTCACGCCCCCTCCAACCAGCCATGGAGGCACTCGGCCCCCCCATGTCACTCTTCCAGTCCCAACCTGGGCCCTCCTCTGTTACTCCCTCTACCGCTGAGATCTCCTCTGAGGTCCGCTTTCTCGCCTCGCGTTTCTCACGAACCAGTTCCCTCGTCAGCTTCACCCCCAGGCAGTTGCCTTCTCTGACCCCTCAGGAGTGCGATAACCACTAGATTGGTGAAAGCTCCCTCCTCCCTCTGCTGTGGGCCTCCCTCCATGCGGTCAACTCACTCGGCTCCCAGTTGGAGGAGCTCCGCTCTTCAGTCCATGACCTGCAGTCTCAGGTTGCTAATTCCTCCCCTAACGAGCAACTCCGTGAAGTCCGGGATGCCCTCCGGGACCTGTCACACAGGATGGTCGCCACCCCTTCCGCAGTAGCCTCCCAGAAGGGGGGTCGCCCCCTCCCTCAGCTCCTCCTCCCACTCACCCTGGCCTCTCTGGCCCTTCCTCTTCCCTCCCTCCCCCCAGGCCTGCCCCCCCCCCTTCTCATGCCCCCCCTCAAGCAAAATCATATGCCCAGGTCATTCACAGTGGTACCTCTGAGTTTAATGCCGCGGTCAGAGCCAATAAGGCCAAATCCAAGGCAAAGGGTAAGAATTCCCCCAATAGCACCTCTGCTAACAAAGTGGCGGCAGTCGCGCAGGACGCCTCCCCGAAGGGTCCTGCCCCTCTCCCCAGCGCTGCTGGAAGGCTCTTCCCCCCTGGTTCGAGCCTTTGTCCCCACCCCCAGGAATCGTCCATTCGGGTTCGTTTCCCCGACATTGCTGCCTCCATCGTACGGGAAGCTGGCTGTAATCTCCCAAAGTCCTTCAGAGTCTCAGTCAGCCCGAAAGGTCCTGTCTCTCTCACTGTCGCTGATCCCCTCATCCCAGCCTCTTGGTACGCCCCCTTCTTTGACGCATTCGCTGCGAGGCTGAACCAGTCCTTCCCAGTCAGCAACAATTCCTGGGAACACTTCCGCTACGCCCCCACTCATGTCCAGTTTGCCATTCATGGTCTCCCCATGGACGCCCATCCCGACACCGATGAGGAACTTCACCCCCTACTACTTGCTGGCATTGATAACGCCAAGAATCTGATTATCACCCACTCCCGTTTCCTCAATGCTGACCGAGAAGCCAGAATTAACGTGAAAAAAGCCTTCACAGTTGTCGTCCATGTCCCAGCGGACTTGGCATGGCGCATGACGGAACCCCCCGCATCCTCCTCTTTGGCGACAATCGTGATGTCAAAAGGGCCTCCTCCTCCAACGCCCAAAGCCAGTGTTTCAATTGCTGGAAGTTTGGGCATCTAAAACCTCTGTGCAAGGAATCAACTGTCTGCCAGCTCTGTGGGGGCCCTCACTCCAAGGCCGACCACCGCTGCTCCAACCCCACCTCCCCTAAAGAGGGCAATCTTCGCCCGATCCTTGGTTGTTGCATAGCCTCTCCGGCCAGGTACCCTAACTGCCATGGCCCTCACTCCGCCAGGAAGAGAGACTGCCCCGAAGGTGCTCTCCCCAGCCCCACCCCTGTAGGCCCACCCGGCGACTCTGACGCCATGGATACCTCAGACACGGCCCCTCTTCCCCCCCCTCAAGACCCGGTGCGTAGCACTCCTCAATCTAGGCCTATCCGCTCTGGGGCCGATCCCCTCACCACTCCAAAGCCTATGCCATCCTTTTCGTCCTACAGTCCTCCCTCAAGGACTGGCCACCCACTCCCGGATGTGGACCCCAGCCCCTCCCCTGCCCCTAGAGACTCTTCGCCCTCGTGCCGGTAGATGTCTAACACCCTGCCCGATTACCTGAGGGGTCGGTCCCCCTCCGCTCGCTTCATCTCGTTCAACACAACTGCTTAGGGGGCTGGAATGTGTTTCTTTCTTTGTTTAATTCTTTTGCTGACTCCCCCAACTACTGGGCCATAGTGGCCCTGTAAGATCCCCCCTTCTGGAAAGGCGGCCTTCCGTCCTTTCAAGGTTTAGATAGTTACTTTCCTTCCTCTTCATCCCCCAAACCCAAGGTTGCCTTTTATGTTTCGTTGGCTTTTCAGAAAGAAGTCTCGGTCCTTCCCAGCTCTGGGGAGAGGGCCGATGTGTTTTCACTTGATGTGTTTGCAAATGATTTGTTTCGTATTGGTTTTCCTTCTATTTGCATTTTGAAGCTGGACAATCTCCCGGGCAAGTGGAAGGGCGACGTTTCAGTGTCGCCTTCCGTTGCTTTTCCTCGCTCTTCACTTCCCCTCCTTGTGGCGGGAGATTTCAACCTACACAATCCCCTTGCGGATCCCTCTTGCCGTTACTCCCAGCAGGAGCAGGCTGTGTCTTTTCCTTTCTTTCAAAGAGCTTCCGAACTGGGTTTCTCCCTCTTGCATACCCCATGGGTCTTCACGAGGTTTCCCCTTGGTTCCTCTGCCAGACCTTCTGTTATTGATTTTGCTTTTTCTTCTTCGTTGCTGCGTCCTTTTGTTCAAAGTTAGGACACACTGCTAGCTTCCACCAGCTCAGACCATGTTCCTATTTCCATCTTTTTGCAATACCCCAAACCGCACCCTCCTCCGCCTGCCCTCAACTGGCTTTTGACAGATTAGATGTCCCTCTCTCACCTCCTAGATGCCCTTACGCTCCCTCCCCCTCCGGTAAACCCCCCCCGAGTTGCCCTTGAGGCTTGGTTTGACTCCGCCCTTCTATCTGTCACCTCGCTCTTGATCAGCCACACTCCGCTCTCCCGTCCCTCCAGCAGATCCAAACCGTGGTGGTCTCCACTACTGTTGATCCTCCGTCGCGAATACCACTCCGCATCTCGCAAGGCCAGGGCCTCCCTCTTGTTACACAATAGGACGGCGGCCAAGCTCTCCAAGAACGGGTACTTCAAGGCAATCAAGAATGCTAAGAACTCCCACTGGAGGTCTCTCCTGGCTGCAGCCACTCCACGCTCCATTTGGACAGTCAAGAAATTCTCCCTGGGTCATCCCGTCTCGCGCTTTCCATCTTTCCCTGACGCCGTCACTCTGTTGGACATCAACTCCTCGCTCCTGGCTCACTGCTTTCGAACTCGTCCCACTCCCTCACTGCCTGCCAATCTCTCCGCCTTCAGCGATGCCCTGACCCTCACTGGGGATGAGGTCGCCGCTGCTCTATCCAAGTGCTCTCCGTCCTCCGCTCTGGGACCAGATTCTATTCCCTACTCTGTGTGGCAGGCCCTCAATATAGCCTGCCCACACATTTTGACCACCCTCCTGGCCCCGCTCCTGCTATATGGCCATCACCCTGCCTCCCTCAAACGGGCGCATGGCGTAGTACTCGACAAGCCTGGGAAGGCCTCCTATGACTCGCTAGCCTCTTTCCGCATTATAGTCCTCATAGAAACCGTCTCTAAGATTCTCGAGAGCATTGTCGCCTCCAGCCTCTCTGCTGTTGCCCGCTTCCAGGGGGTGCTATCACCCAACCAGGGTGGCTCCCTCCCAACCCTCTCCTCCTTCGATGCCTGCACCGCAATGGTTGACTCCGTACGCACGCTGCAGAGGTCCCGCAGGGCAGTCTCCTCCCTCTTCCTAGACATCAAAGGCGGCTTTGACAATGTCGATGCCTCTATCCTTTGCTCTCTCCTTCGCAGGAAGATGGTTAATCGTTATTTGGTTTCTTGGGTATTTTCCTTTTTAATGCACAGAAGGTGTTGTTTGTTATTTCAGGGCTCTCCTAAGATTTTTTCTTCTGTTACTGTGGGTACCTCACAAGGGTCCCCTATCTCCCGTTTGTTGTTTGTTATTTATGTTTCTTGTTTACATGTGGCAGTCCCCAGAGGGGTTATTCTGTCTTATGTTGATGATTTTTCTGTTACTGTTGCTTCTTCCTCGTACCATACCAATGTTAGGCTGCTCCAGAGGACCTTTGGTGTTATGAAAGCAAAGGCCACAGCAGTCAGAGTTGGCTTCTCCATCCCTAAGACGGAACTTATTCACTGGCGTACTCCACACAAGAGGGACCCGCCGGGTGACCCTAAACCCCCTCCCATTGCCCTGGATGGCCAGGTCTTCTTCCCCGCCTCTCACCTCCGTTGGCTGGACTACTGGTTTCTTCCCAATATTTCGACCACCGCTTATTTCTCCCGGCGTCTCGCCCTTTCCCAAGCTGCTTTCGCGGCAGTGAGGAGATTGTCTGGCGCAGGATCCAGGGTCTACCCATACCTCTCCCACAAGTTGGCATACTGACTTATCTTTCCGATCCTCTCGTACGGGGCCGATCTCTTTGTCCCAACCAAAGGACTCCTCCATAAGATGGGCATCCATTGGCATCACGTCCAGAGTTGGGTCACAAACTGTTTTAGGGCCACACCCACCACCATTCTAGCTGCGGAAGCTGCGCTCCACCCCCTCCCGGTACTCCTCGCCCCCAAGCCCCGTATGGCGGCCCTACACCTGTGTTGCTCCCCTCCCACCATCAACCCAGTGGCCGCCCGCCTCCACTCGTCCTTTCCCTCGGCCCTTCACGACCGATATGCAGAGAACCTAAGGGCTCTATGTGTGGGCCTTGACCCCAATGTCAGGCCCCTCCTTTGGTCTACCCCCGAACGAAAACCCCCAGTCAGAACTCACCTTCCGGTTGATGCTCTCGCTCACCTCATCCTTCCCCTCATTGAAGGCTCCTCGCCTCTCCCCCTCCTGGGCTCGGCCTTACTTCCGGATCTCCCGGCCCTCCCGCCAGAGCCGCTCATGCGGGCCTCGTACTTCATTCTCCAGCATAGGGCCCGCGCCATGATGTTAGACTCGTGGAAAGCCACTACCGCACCACCGGCTTACTATTCTTTTCCTCTCACTACGACTCCGCATCTGTTCATGGGCCTAGGCAAGTTCATGGCTGGTCGAATTCACCAAATGCCGGCCCAGAAGAGCTATCTGGCCACCCACCCCACCTGGTCCCAACTTGATCTCTCCCCCCTCTGCCCCCTATGCGGCGAAGAGAATGAGACTTTCAGCCACGCCGTCCTCCGCTGTGAAACCAAAGCTATCCCTAGGGCCCACCACCTCCAAGGTGTTCTCTCCGTCGGGGCTGACTCCCCACTTTGGTCCTCTGCCCACCTCCTCCTAGGACTCGCCTCTTATATAAATGAGACGTGCACCAATTTTCCTCCCACAATGGCTACCTACGAGATGTCTTCCCCCGTTTCAATAGTTTTTCCTTCGTCCCCTGTTGCCAGAGGACTTTTTGATTCATCCCCGTTATGTCTTACTTGAGGTAGAATGCTTGAGTTTCCTTTGCTTATATGTGTTTATGATAATTCTTGCCTAGCTTGTGTTGTGTTGATTTTACTTGCTGTTGAATTCCGTATGTTGGTAACGTGTCGAGTACTTGACACAGTTTGGAGATGTTGGGTTTGAGAGTTTATTTTGTTATTGGTTTTTGGGATTAAGGTTTTCTTTACGCCATAGCTAGCGCCTCATGCGAGTTCTTGTACCTTAACAATGAATACATGATATAAACAAAAAAAAAAGAAAGTAGAAAAAAAAAAAAAATCTACCTTATGCAACACGCTCCGTGCCCTCTATTTTCCTGACTACAACCTTTACAACACCACAGTTTCTAGTGCACAATCCCCTCCCTCACCCCTCTTTCTACTTCCGTTGGGCTTCACCCCCTCCTTCGACTCGTCATGGACCCTCTTGGTCCCCCCATCTCGCTCTTCCATCCCCATGCCGGGCCCTCTTCTGTTACTCCCTCTACCTCTGAGATCTCCCCTGAGGCCTCCGTTTTGGCCTCGCTTTTCTCACGTACCCGTTCCCTCATCAGCTTCACCCCTGAGCAACTGCCTTCCCTGACTCCTCAGGAATGCAACAACCTCTCAATAGGTGAAAGCTCCCTCTTCCCACTTGTGTGCGCCTCTCTCCACGCTGTCAACTTGCTCGGCTCCCAGTTGGAGGAGCTCCGTTCCATAGTGCATGACCTGCAGTCTCAGGTCGCCAACTCCTCCCCTAATGAACAACTCTGGGAAGTCCTGGATGCCATCCGAGATCTATCGCACAGGATGGTCGCCCCCCCCACCACTGGGGTCGCCCACAAAGGGGGTCGCCCACCCACTTTGTCAGCTTCCTCTACCGCTCACCCTGGTTCCTTTGGCTCTCACCCTTCGCTCCCTCCCTCCAATGCCGCTCCCCCCCCCCCCAATGCCTCCCAAGCAAAATCCTACGCCCAGGTTATCCATGGTGGTACCTCTGAGTTTCATGCTGCGGTTAGAGCCAACACGGCTAAAACCAAAGCCAAAGGAAAGAATCCCCCCCCTGCCACCTCTGGAAACAAAGTCGCGGCTGCCGCGCAGGATGGCTCCCCAAGAGTCCTGCTCCCCTCCCCAGCGCTGCCAGAAGGTTCTTCGCCCCCCGTTTAACTCACTGTGCCCACTCCCAGGAATCCTCTATTCGCTTCAGGTTCCCCGATATCGCTGCTTCCGTCCTACGGGAAGCCGGGTCTGAGCTTCCTAAGTTGTTCAGAGTCTCGGTTACCCCTAAAGGGGCGGTCTCTCTCACTGTGGCCGACCTTCTTGTCCCAGCCTCTTGCTATGCTCCCTTCTTTGATGCCTTCGCGGCTAGGCTCAACCAATCTTTCCCGTTTAGCAAAAACCCTTGGGAACATTTTCGTTATGCCCCCACTGATGTCCAGTTAGCCATCCATGGTTTGCCCATGGACGCTCATCCCGACACAGACGAGGAACTCCACCCGCTACTACTTGCCGGCGTCGATAACCCCAAAAACCTAATTATCACCGGCTCCCGTTTCCTCAACGCTGACCGAGAGGCCAGGACTAATGGAAAGAAAGCCTATTCCGTCTTTGTCCATGTTCCAGCGGACCTGGCATGGCGCATGACCGATCCCCCCCATATTCTTCTCTTTGGTGACAACCATGAAGTCAAAAGAGCCTACTCCTTCAACGCTCAGAGCCAGTGTTACAATTGCTGGAAGTTGGGGCACCTGAAACCCCTATGCAAAGAATCAACCGTCTGTCAACTATGCGGTGGCCCGCACTCCAAGGCCGACGATCGCTGCTCAAACCCCACCTGCCCCAAGGAGGGCAATCTTCATCCCGTCCTCGGCTGCTGCCTAGCCTCCCCAGCCAGATGCCCCAAATTCCATGGCTCTCACTCTGCCAGAGACAGAAATTGTCCAGACCGCCCCCCTCTAGCCCGACTCCAGCAGGTCCCCCCATCGACTCTGACGCTGTGGACACCTCTGAGACCGCCCTTCACGCTCCTCCTCAAGACCCAGTACCGAACACCCCGAGCCGCGGCCCATCCCAACTAGGGCTGACCCCCTCATGACTCCAAAGCCGATGCCTTCCTTCTCGTCCTACCGCCCTCCCTCAAGCTCCGGTCGCCCACTCCCCGATGTGGACCCGAGCCCCACCCCAGCCCCAAGAGACAGGTCGGCCTCGCGCCGGTAGATGTCTAACACCTTCTCTGGAAACTTGAGGGGGCCGGCTCCACTCCGCTCACTTCATCTCGTTCAAATCAACTGCTTATGGAGCTGGAATGTGTTTCTTTCCTTGTTTAATTCTTTTGCTGACTTCCCTAACTACCCTGCCATTGTGGCCCTTCAGGACTCCCATGTTTGGAGGGGTCGTCTTCCTACTTTTCAAGGTTTTGATAGTTTTTTTCCTTCCTCCCCGTCCCCAAGCCCAAGGTTGCTTTTTATGTTTCATTGGCTTTGCAGAAAGAAGTCTCGGTTCTTCCCAACTCTATGGGACGACCTGACGTGTTCTCACTCGATGTGTTTGCAAATGACTTGTTTGGGGTTGGCTTTCCTTCCTTTCGTATTTTAAATTTGTACAATCTTCCAGGCAAACGCCGTGGGGAAGTCTCGTTGTCCCCCCTTGTAGCCTTCCCTGATTTTTTATTTCCTCTCCTTGTGGTTGGAGATTTCAATTTACACCACCCCTTGCGGACCCCTCTTGTCGCCACTCCACGGAGAAGCTGGCTTTGTATTTTCCTTTCTTTCAAAGGTCGTCCGAGCTGGGTTTTTCTTTCTTGAACAACCCAGGTGTCTTCACGAGGTTTCCTCTTGGAGGCAATGCCAGGCCTTCAGTTATTGATTTTGCGTTTTCTTCTTCTGCACTGCAACCCTTTGTTCAGGGTTGGGACACGTCCCTACCCTCTACTGCCTCAGATCATGTTCCCATCTCTATTCACCTTCCGGACCCGAGACTTCACCCCCCCCCTCCAGCCCCCAACTGGCTTCTGGCTGACTGGGTGGCGCTCTCCCCCCTAGTAACTAACCTCGCTCTCCCCTCCGCTCCGTCGAATCACCCCCTCATTGCCCTCGAGCCTTGGTTTGACTGTGCACTTCGCTCAGTGAGCTCGCTCCTGATCAGTCATACTCCGATGTCCCGCCCCTCTAGCCGATCCAAACCTTGGTGTACTCCGCTCCTGTCTCTTCTCTGTAGGGAATACCACTCCGAATCCCGCAAAGCCAGGGCTTCCCTCTGTCCTCACGACAGTGCGACAGCTTAACTATCCAAGAATGGGTACTACAAAGCCATTAAAAATGCAAAGAGTTCCCACTGGAGATCCCTCCTGGCCAATGCCACCCCTCGCTCCATCTGGACAGTCAAAAAGTTCTCCCTAGACCGCCCTCTCTCTCGTTTCCCATGTTTCCCAGACGCTACCACTCAAGTGGACATTAACTTCAAGCTTTTGGCTCACCTCTACCCGTCACGGCACGCCCCCTCGCTCCCCGCCAGACTCTCTTCTTTTGATGCCCCAATCCTCACTGCCCAGGAAGTCTCCTTGGCCCTCTCTAAGTGCTGCCCCTCCTCCGCTCCTGGCCCAGACACCATTCCTTACTTGGTGTGGAAAGCTCTCCACAGAGCCTGCCCTCACATTTTGACCTCTCTCCTGGCCCCACTCCTGGTGGATGGCCACCATCCTGCCTCCCTGAAGCGTGCCCACGGAGTTGTCCTAGACAAACCTGGAAAGGCCTCCTACGACTCCCCAGCTTCTTTTCGTATCATCGTCTTGTTGGAGACTGTCTCCAAGATCCTAGAAAGGATCGTCACCGCCCGCCTCTCGGCTGTTGCCCGGATTCAAGGGCTCCTATCCCCCAATCAGTGTGGCTCGCTCCCAACTTTCTCCTCCAATGCCTGTACTGCGCTGGTCGATTCCGTCCGCAGGCTACAAAGGTCACGTAGGAAAGTTTCCTCACTGTTTTTAGACATCAAAGGTGGTTTTGACAATATTGATGCCTCCATCCTCTGCTCCCTTCTTCGCAGGAAGATGGTCAACCGTTATTTGGTTTCCTGGGTGTTTTCCTTTTTGACTGACAGAAGGTGCTGTTTGTTGTTTCAGGGCTCTCCCAAGGTTTTTTCTTCCGTTACTGTTGGTACCCCTCAAGGGTCTCCTATCTCTCCTTTGCTGTTCTTGATTTATGTTTCTTGTTTACATGTTGGTATTCCTAAGGGGATTATTTTGTCTTACATTGATGATTTTTCTTTAACCGTTGCTTTTTCCTCATACCGTACCAACGTCAGGCTGCTCCAAAGGACCTTCGGGGTTATGAAAGCCAAAGCCACGGCGGTTAAGGTTGGTTTTTCTATTCCTATAACAGAACTCATTCACTGGCGTACCCCCTACCAGAGCGACCACCTGAGCGATCCGAGACCTCCCCCCATTGCGCTAGATGGCCAGGTGTTTTTTGCCGCCAACTAACTCCGCTGGCTTGGCTACTGGTTTCTCCCAAATATTTCATCCACCGCCCATTTCTCTCGGTGCCTCGCCCTCTCACAGGCCGCCTTCCCCGCAGTCAGGAGTCTGTTAGGTCTAGGATCCGGGGTCTCCCCACATCTCTGCCATAAACTGGCGTACTGACTTATCTTCCCAATCCTGTCATACGGAGGAGATCTCTTCGTCCCGACCAAAGGGCTCCACCATAAAATGGACATCCACTGGCACCACATCCAAAGATGGGTCACCAACTGCTTCAGGGCCACACCCACCACGATACTAGCCGCAGTAGCTGCCCTCCCCCCCCTCTTGGGGCTACTAAGCCACAAGCGTCGCATGGCGGCTCTTCGCCTCTGCTGCTCCCCCCCCACCATCAATCCGGCGGCGGCCCGCCTTCATCCATCGTTTCCCTCCACCCTTCCCGACCGAGAAAGAGAAAGCCTAAGATCTCTATGAGCCGGCCTGGACCCCAACGTCAGACCTCTCTTCTGGTCCACCCCAGAGAGGAAACCCCCTGTCAGGACTCACCTACCGGTGGATGCCCTCGGTCATCTAGTACTCCCCCTCATAGAGGGTAACCTGGGACTTCCCATGCTGTGTTCGTCCCTGCTGCCGGATCTCCCGGACCTTTCATCAGAAGGCCCTATGCGGGCATCTTATCAGACTCTTCAGCGCAATGCTAGTACCATGATGTTAGACTAATGGAAGACCTCTGCCCCCCCACCGGCATATTATTGCTTCCCCCTGACCACGAAACCAGACCCGTTCATGGGCTTAGGCAAGTTCATGGGCGGCCGAATTCACCAAATGAGTGCCCAGAAAAGGTATTTGTCCGCCCACCGCTCCTGGTCCCAACCTGATCTCTCTCCACTCTGCCCCCTCTGCGGTGAGGAAGACGAGACTTTCAGCCACGCTGTCCTCCGCTGTGGAGCCAAAGCTATTGCTAGAACCCACCACCTCCAAGGTGTGCTCTCCGTTGGGGCTGACTCCCCACTTTGGTCCTCCGCCCACCTAATCTTAGGGCTCGCCTCCTACATCAACGAGAGGTGCACCAACTTTCCGCCCAATATGGCCACCTACAAAGTGTCCTCTCCCGTTTCAATGGTTTTTCCTTCTTCCCCGGCTGCTAGTGGTTTTTCCGAGTCATCTTCTTTACGTCCTACTTGATTTAAATGATGGTTTTATTTGGGATAAAAGTTGTTTTATGATTTTTCGTGTGAAGCTTGTGATTGTTTGATTTTACTTTTTGTGAATTCCATATATTGGTATTGTGTCGAGTACTTGACACAGATTGGAGAAGATGTTTGAGTTTTTATTTTGTTGTTTGTTTTGGGATTAGGGTTTTCTGTACGCCATAGCTAGCGCTGCATGCGAGTTCTTGTACCTTAACAATGAATACGTGATATAAAAAAAAGAAAAAAGAAAAATAACATCTACGTTATGCAAGTGGAAGCATCCGAATCGGACAAAGTCGCATAAAGTTACAAGCCCTCGAAGATATTGAATCGAAGAGTGGTTATTAAGTAACGGGATGCACACTGGGTGAAAGTTAGACACTTCAGTCTGGAAAGTCGCCCGGTACTAGAAGGAGAGTCAATACCCATGAACGGGGTCCGGGAACCCCTAAAGGACCTGTTAGCATAAGATCGATAACTATGCTCGTAACCATTGGTTCGATTAATAGGCAAGAGTTGTATAATGCCAGTATATGAAACCGCAAGACGCACATGTAGTCTGGTTTCCGACGGAGCTAACAAAAGAAGACTGGCCATCTTCGGTTCGGCAGGTAGTATCTCGTCTTTAGCCAACGTGGGTGATTATTTGTAGCTTGATTCGCTTCGGATAAAAGATCGTACGAACACTACTACAGGTGTCCACACCATCGTAGAATAAAGGTTCTTACGTGTCTACAAGTCGCGTATGGGTGCAGAGGTTTTCGGGGTCAGAAAGGGTTCCCGCTTCTATTGAAGTCGGAAAGAAGAGTGAAAGATACTTAGTTATATAGAAAGATTATGTAGCCCGTGAACACCCAGATGCGGAATATAAATATCGAGCCGTCTTAGCAGCTTATACAGACAAAAAGCAACGGAGAACAGACCTTAACAATATATACATGTTCCTACTTGAAAAATTCTTATCGCACGATTAGTTTTGTCTTAACGCATTCGTCTCACATAGACGATATTCTCCAAAACACCTATTTAGCGATTCGGGCCATAGCGTAATAATACTCTTCCATTACGCTACCCCACCTAACAGTATATTGTTATTCTCTACGTTACCGAGACGAATGAGTCAGACCACTCTCTACTGCTCAGCTCTATCCGCCCAAAGATCTTCAACCTCAGAAGATCAAAGATAGTAGAAAATTGAGATATCTCTCAACTCAATTATCGAACCTCATCCAGAAATCCCTATACCCTCCAATACACAAGTCTTGCAATGTAAAGCAAGCACCGAACGCTATTTCAAGACATATCAGTCAAGGCCCAATCCACGAAATAGAGTCAGCACAGAACACCTAAAAACCCTCTACCAATATTTGGAAGGATACGACTTCGAATGAGAACCTCCCACAAAAGAAGATTAAGAAGTCTAGTGGGACGAGACTCTGACCGCTAAGATCAGAACAGGGTGGTACAATCTAGAAAGATAAGTAGACCCCTTCTTCATCTTACATCATGTCCCGTCTTAACCCAAGACAAGGTGGAGACGAACCAATGGACATACGCGATGATGAGTTAGTCTCCACCGAAGCCCCATCGGTTACAGATACCACAGATAAACCACACTATTCCAGACAGCCCTCCGAGAATCCAGGAAGCGGATCCGGATTCATGGCTAGACAAAGGTCCAAACCAGGCCTTCTCGGATCGACCAAACATCCCCTCCCCACCGCAGAAGGAGAACTCCACTTAATTCAAGTAAGCGAACTCCTGAATGTCTTCGTGCCAAATTTAGCCCACAGCATAGATGCCCAGCATCTAGCCTTCAATGTCCTCACCCCAAAAGCACAACACACACGGCCCAGGAGCTTTGCAAGGTCCGACAACTACTAGCTCAAGTGAAACAATTTGTTGAGGCCGAATTCGCCAAAATCGACGGTCTCATAGGACTAGTTCAAGGCCAGGCTATAAGTGCCCAGCAAGCCTTGAACGAAAGGTTGACAGCAAAGGACGAAAGACAGCCTCGCCGCGAAAACGTCATCTCTCAGTTAGCAAGCGCTATTGTAGGGGAAGGCTCACCTTCGTTTACTTGAGACCAGATGCTAGATAGAGCTCTGGAAGAAGCAAAAGCTCAACACCGACAAGAGCTTGGGAGCCTGGATCGACACCTCCAAGAAGAAAGATGAGCGCAGGGATAACAAGCTAGCCAGCTAGGTGAAATACAAGAAACGCACCTGAGCCTGTTCAGACAGGTCAAAGGAAAGCAAAAAGAGTCAGACCCATCGCCTGACATGACGGCGGCAGCTGGGTGTGGTAGAGACGGCGGACGGCAACCACTGAGAGACCAAGGGGTAGCTGGAAGCCCAGGGGAAGGAGAAGGAGCTGTAGGTTCCCCCTCACATGATAGTGATGAGGCGGAGGAGGATAACGACTCAGACGATGTCGACGATAATGCAATCCGAAAACTAGCCAAAATAATGCGCAGGGCATTACGAAAAACATCAAGTCGGCTAGCTTAACCCCTCTCTGTTTACAAACACGACGACCACCAAAATGTGGAAATTTGGTTAATCGCCTGTCGAGATTACTTCAGTCGAAATAAACGGCAGTGGAAATATCACTCAGATCGAATCACCTACGCTCTTAGCAAAATGGAACGAAAACAAGTTGCACCTTTTGCCATTGCCTACCGAAAAGGAATGACTGGAGAGCTTGGAGCCACCAAGCAGGAAGGTTATGACCTATGGGAAGTTTTCGTCTAACAAGTCAAGCGACGCTTTGGTCCCACACACGAAGCCGAAACATCCCTCCGATCAATGGAAAACGTCATATACGAAGGTGACGTAAACCAGTACCTTTTAGAGATGGAGATCCTCAATATCCATGTCAAGATGTCCGGAGTTGGGTGGAGGAAAATTATCGAAGATCACCTCCCGGCCGAAGCGCTCCGACGATTGTCAATGCAAGAATATATCCTCCACTCAGAGTGTTTAGAAGCTGTTCTGATAGCAACACGAGCCGAGGAAGACTTCAAGGAAAGACAAGGACTAAAAGGTAGCAGCTCGGGATCGGCCTTAAGTGGGAAACGAAAGCGAGACAAAGACACCCCAAGGGCAACGATGAAAAAACCAAAGAGACAGTACTAGGCTAAAGAAAAAGCAGAGTATCAGAAGGGGCAAGCGGCAAAGAGAAAGAGAAGAAAGAGAAGGCGGCATCTAGGCAAAATATTATGCATAGGGTATGGGCAGACTCATAAGGGAATCGACCAATCTACCATCGACTAACGGAAGACTGCGTGCCAATGAACAAGATATACACTGACAAACCACAGTTGGAAATACTGTCAGAAGGAAATCAAGGTCAATGCAGTAAGGATCTGGCTTTCGGAACCCCAATCCAAGAAGAAATCGCCTCGACGATTCAACCACCCATCGCGACTAAACCAACCTCGGGTAGCCGCCGTGGCTGATGATAGCCGGGGAGAAAGCTCACGACAAGCGAGACAAAGGCCACTGACGTGGACCTTTAAAGATGACGACAATTAACTATGAAAGCTCTGTGGCACCAGTGGCGACGGCAAGTGGGTAGTCGGATGATCAATTCCGGAACCAAAATCACTGAAGAAGTCCTTGAGATGGAACTCGAAGGGGACACTCTAAAAAGGGAGCCTCCATAAGGGTATGAGTGCCGACTTAGAGTCCGATGGGTTAATAGAAACTACAAGAAGAAGGTCAGGGAACTTAGTCAAAACCAGAGAAAATTGTGAAAGAAGAAGCTATTCGATATCCGGCAAGCGAACCGCGAGAATTCGAGTATCAACTGAGGGGACCCTAAGGACTATCGAAGATAGTATCAATCCTTAAGTGACAATGACGGTTAAGAAAGATGTAGCACGGATTTTCGCTTACGGGATACGGTCGACGAGTGGGTAATAGGTACCAGCAAGAGTCACCTGTGTGATAGTCCCCGGAAGTAGGATATAAAAGAAAAAGCAAGAAGGGCCGCCCACGAGGGAGAAAACCCCATAAGTGCTAAGGGGCGCACCATAAGAAGACACATTGTCGAGTGGTGATGTCGGCCAAAGCGCGCCACCCCAAATGGATTCTCATAGTTGGCGTGTACGTCCCTAAGGACCCCTTCCCGTCACATGAGGACAAATGGGCTTAGGCTGGAGGACAGGAGGAGGTACGGTGGACTCCTCGCTGAAGCTGATATGGAAAACCATGGGATATAAGACCACCATACAGGGAAGTGCACCCTAGTGGCCACAGCTCCTAGAGAAGTACCAGAATGAAGCGAACCACCGCTTTGGATGGGAACTCCTCGGCAGGAGGTAAAGACGGCTAGTAGTGGGCTGCCCGATCCAAGAAACAAGTTTGTTTATGTTGCAAAATACTTGCTGAGAGGATATTCTAATCGGTTTTAACTTGGCGGTTAACCGAAGGTCTTGCGTTCAAATCTCAATATTAGCAAAATTATTTGGATTTTGAAAAATATTTGATGAGGCGACAAGCAGGTACATAGGATAGTTTTAGCATAGTTTCTCTTAGAGAACTTTGTCTGAGGAGGCTTTAAGAGCCGAAACTGTTCGGGCAAGGTAACAAACCACTTTAGTTACCAATAAAATCACTCTAAGCTATCATGAAAAGATTCATTGAATACAGGGGCCCAGCCCCTAAGCGAATTAAACCAACCCCAAGACATTATGATTGCCCTGAAGGCAATGCCTTCATATAGCTAAACGAACGACGCCATAAGATACGAGTTTTGTTGGACTCAGGATCAAACATCTTCTTGTTGAAACAAAACACCACACGGACACTCAAAGTACCTTATGAAATAAGGGATAATCCCTTACAGATCACGGCCTTCAACGGCGAAATTTCCTCTACCTGAGGAAAATACTTCTCTCATCCAATAAACCTAGATATTGGAACAAACGGACACGTGACTGAGGTTTCCTGCGAGATAGCAGACGCAGGAAGCTATGCCATGATCATACCATTCGGATGGTGGCATCAGGAACACCCCATCTCAAATATTCAAGCCCCAAGCTAGTGGAGTTTCGATAGTCCAAAATGCCTTGCCCATGTCGAAGATGAAGGAATAGCAAATATGTTCGAGTGGGATGAGACGGTAGCATTTGACGAAGAAGCACGAATGGTTGGAAGAATTGGGACAACCGTCAAAGATGAAATACAGCTCGAGAATTTGCCAAAGCCATATTGGCAATAAAAAGAACTGTTCGAGGAAGAAAAAGCAGAGATGCTGGCTCCCAGACGGACCTTTGATCATCCTATTGACCTAAAGGAAGGAGCTATACCACCGTGGGGACCAGTCAACCCCATGTCTGCATACCAATTAAAAGAGTTAAACGATGACTTCAAGAAAATGCTAGCGCAGGGAAAAATAGTCCATAGCAAATCTCCTGGGGAGGCACCAATCCTGTTGGTCCCAAAACCAGAGGGAAGGTTACAATTGTACGTCGATTACCGACATCTTAACAAGCTGACCCTCCTAAACAAATATCCTTTACCGCTCATGACAGAACTAAGAGAACCAGTCGCCGGAGCCCAGATTTTGACTAAGCTAGACCTCAAAGATGGTTATCACCTCATATGAATTCGAAAAGATGAAGAGTGGAAAACGGCCTTTCAGACACGGTATGGCCATTACGAATACAAGGTCATGCCGTTTGGTCTGGTTAATGCACCGGCCACCTTCCAAGCTATGATGAACGAAGTCCTGAGAGAATTCCTAGACCACGGAGTAGTAGTTTATCTGGATGATATACTAATTTACTCGAAAAGTCTTAAAGAACACGAGGATTTAGTCAAGAAAGTACTTGCAAGATTAGAGCAACATGATCTTGCAATCTCTCTGAATAAATCTGTGTTTCATGTCAAGACGGTAGAATTCTTGGACTACATCGTAAATACGGAAGGGGTGACAATGAGCCAGCGGAGAGTGGAACGTATTATGGGATGTAAGGCCCCTAAGTCAGTCAAAGAAGTACAGATCTTTATTGGGTTTGCAAATTTCTACCCAAGGTTCATAAAATACTTCTCGGGAATATGTAAACCAATAACCGATACCCTGAAATATCAAGAAAAAGGAGTGAAGAAACCCTTTTTCTGGGGACAAGAGCAGGAAAAAGCCTTGAAAGTGTTAAAAAGGAGGTTCACAACAGCACCAATCCTAGCACACTTCTTCCCAGATAGAAAGACAGTGGTAGAAACGGAAGCCAGTGACTTTGCTATACGCTGCGTATTGTCACAATATGTTGGAAAGCGGTTACACCCAGTAGCGTTCCACTCCCGAAAGCTCAACGACGCCGAATGAAACTATGAGATTCACGACAAGGAACTGTTAGCAATCCTTGAAGCGTTCAGAGAATGGAAACACTACCTAGTCGGAGCCGAAGAGCCAGTCACGGTCTTTACCGACCATCATAACCTCCAATATTTTTTAACCACAAAAGTTTGGAATCCTCGACAAATCCGATTGGCCCAGTGGTTGGCAAACTTCAATTTCAAAATAGTTTACCAGCCAGGGACCAAAGGAGGCAAGCCAGATGCTGTAAGCAGGCGGCCGGAGTACCGCCCTGAAGGGGGAGCTACGCACCGAGAACAGTCAATTTTAAAGCCAGACCATTTCCAAGTCTCGATCATACCACGAAAAGAGAAACCAGAAATCAACCTTGTGTCAAGAAGAACTTTGGCAACAAACCGGCTGCGGATAAAAAAGCTATCCAAGGAAGCAATTACCCTGATGAATGGCTCTAAGATGGCAGCAGGCCATGACATATAGGCGTTAAGAGACGGTGTCATACCCGCACGAGGACAGGTGGTGGTGGAGACCAGAATCACCATAGGACCCCCTGAAGGAACCTATCCAAGGTTAGCGGCAAGAGGTGGAATGTCTAGCAAAAACGGAATAGCAGTAGGAGGAGGAGTCATTGATGCTGATTATTCGGGAGAAGTCAAAGTAATCCTCCGAAACCATACAGACATAAACTACCTGTTCAAAAGAGGTAACCGTATACCACAACTCATCGTCGAAAACATTGAGACACGCGAGGCCATGGAGGTTGACCAGCTAGACGACACAGAGCTTGGTGACCAGGGATTCGGATCAACCGACCTCTCCATCAAAAGGGTCCTCAATGGAAAAGAAATCAAGGTCATGGTAAGCATGTTATACGCTGACCAAGAGGAAAATGAATACTATGACGATGAAGACATTGGTTCTCACCCCCACCTAACTCAAGAAAGGACGATACTATCAACCGAAATGATTGCAGCAATAAGACTCCGGACGATGAATGATGATTTCCTGGATCAAATCAGGCTTGCAGGAAAAGAGGACGAGAAGTGGATAAGAAGGAAGGAGGAGTTAAGCCGATTAAGAGAAAAAGGGGAAGATATACCAAAATATTAGGACGTGGAAGACGGACTACTCTACTACAAGGGAAGACTCTTTATCCCCTCGGACGAGGACATCCTGACCGAGATTGCTCAAGGATGCCACAACTCCAAAGTTGCGGGACATTTCGGACAGGAGAAGGCAGTCGAAATCATCACACGGGATTTCTATTGGGAAAAGCTGACTGATTGGGTCAACGACTATGTCAGATCTTGCGACCATTGTCAACACAATAAATCCACAAGACAGGCAAAGTATGGGTTACTTCAACCCCTAGAAGTTCCCTATGCCGCGTGGACCTCAATCTCAACCGACTTTATTACCCAACTCCCGGAGTCCCCAGGACATACACAGATCATGGTGGTAGTAGACCGCATTACCAAGATGGCACATTTAATCGGCATAAAGACAGACGCAACTGCAACAGACGTAGCGGATACCTTCCTGCGAGAAGTTTGGAAACTTCATGGACGCCCTACCGAAATCGTTTCGGATATGGATGCAAAATTCTCAGGCGAAGTTTGGGAATCACTTTGCAAGGAGCTTGGAATCAACAGGTGAATGTCGACAGCTTATCACCCACAGACCGATGGGCAAACTGAATGAACCAACCAGGTACTAGAGGGATATTTGTGAAACTTCGTCAAATATGACCCGGACGATTGGTATCAGCTATTACCGTTAGCCGCACATGCCTACAACAACTCCAAGGCAGCAGCACCCTAGATTACGCCTTTTTCGCTGACAATGGTTTCCACCCACACACAGAGTGGATGAAAGAAAGAGAAACCCAAAATCCCGGCGCAACAATGAACAAGCATTGGATGCAGACGATACATGACCAAGCCAGACAGAGGTTCAATGAGACCCGCGAAGCGATCAAAAAATACTAGCATAGAAGGGCAACTCCACAGCCAGATATCGATGTTGGAAATTTGGTAATGCTGAACGCAAAGAACATCAGAACCAAACGCCCCTCGAAGAAGCTAAGTCCCAAGCTCTATGGACCCTTGAAAGTATTAGAAAATAGGGGGAATAGAGCATACAAATTGGAAATCTTGCGTCGCTGGAAAATCCAGCCAGTATTTAACGTCTCGTTGTGTGAGCCTTATCCGGTGTCTGATTGGCCGGACCGAGAACAACGCCCACTCAAACCCGAAGATGTTGAAGGGGACCTTGAGTGGGAAGTTGAAAGGATTGTAAAAAGCGAGGTCATCTCGTATACAAGAAAGGTTGGGGGCAGAAATAAGAAGTTTAAACAGCTTCGATATTTTGTAAAGTGGAAGGGTTGCGCTGAAGATGAAAATACGTGGGAGCCACCGGAGGGGTTGGCAAACGCCAGAGAAGAGGTGGATAAGGTTCATAGGGAAAACCCAGACATGCCGGGCCTAGAAGAAGTCAAGTAGTGTGCGAAAGGTTTTCCACCAGTGGACAAGTAAACACTAGTGGTTTTTATCCCTACCATGCTAAGCTCGAAGAGGAATGTAAATTAGTAGTTAGAAAACTGAGAGAGTATCCGGGACGGAACATAGGAGAGGGGAGGTCCTGTTAGGCACAGAGCTCCCTGGTACTTTATTGGGGATCAGTTACCCTACCTTGCGGAAAACTATCCTTTGAAAAAATACAACTCACCCCCTCCGGGCCTGACATTGGACCGATAGGTCCACACTAGTCGCCGCGGGAGTTGTGTCCCCTCACCAAAACCCATAGTCAAGATGAACCATCTTGGAACACCGAATAGGTCGCGGCCGTCAGTCTGACCGCTTCCTGCTCGCAAGATATATGAGATGACGCCTTCCTCTACCTTTTGCAGGTTGAAGCATCCGAATCGGAAGAAGTCGCATAAAGTTACAAGCCCTCGAAGATATTGAATCAAAGAGTGGTTATTAAGTAATGGGACGAAAGCTGCCTGAAAGTTAGACACTTCAGTCTGGAAAGTCGCCCAGTACTAGAAGGATAGTCTATACCCAGGAAGGGTATCGGGGAACCCCTAAAGGACCTGTTAGCATAAGACCGATAACTATGCTTGTAACCATTGGTTGTATTCATAGACAAGAGTGGTATAATGCCGGTAGACGAAACCGCAAGACGCACATGCAGTCTGGTTTCCGACGGAGCTAACAAAAGAAGACTGGACATCTTCGGTTCGGCGGGTAGTCTCTCTCTCTGCGTCAGCCAACGTGTGTGATTATTCGTAACTTGATTCACTTCGGATAAAAGATTGTATGAACACTACGAGAGGTGTCCACACCATCGTACATCAGCAAAAATTCTAATATGCGTCCTGAGCGTCCTGTGCTTCTGACGCTCGGGACGCTCAAAACGTCAACCGCGATTCTAGACGCAACGTCCGTGTGACGTTCCGTCCGGACGTCGCCATCCCGTCACACCGCATCCTGACGCCATCCCGACGTCGATCCCTGCGTCCTCTCCTTCCTGAAGACATCCAATGCTCCGCCCCTGCGTCCCGACGCCTTCTGATTTTCCCCTCTCCCTTCCTGACGGCCTCAGATTCTAGCCTCTCGCATCCTGACGGCCTCTGTTCCTCGCCTCTCACCTCCTGACGATCACCTTCTCGACCAATTGCATCATGATGCAGCTTACTTTTGCTATCACGTCCCGATGCTGCTCGGTGCTCTTTGGATGCCTGCAGGATACCATCTGAGGCTAGGCCAAAGTCTCCTGACGCCGTCGAGAATCCATACGTCTATCTTCCAGACGCCTTCGAGATTGCTCAACATCTTACACGCCGGTTCACGACTTCGTCACTAGTACTAGTACTCCACTGGCACGCCTGGTACTCTATTAAGCTTTGTTCCCATATTTTATTTTATCTACTACTATTACATTGTGATCGCCTCGACGTCCTGTAGCGATGGGCACGATGGGCACGATCATGCTCGAGTATCGAGCATGATCGTGCCCATCACTACGTCCTGCTCACACCGCTCGGCCTAGTAAATCTATTTATTCTATATGACCTCGTCGCCGTTTTGGCGAACGTTCTCCCCCGCAGCTGCCTGATCTTCCTGAAAGTCATCCAGGTTCAGGGAAAGGCGACTGGCTAGATCTGGGTTGGCAGCGCTCTCCTGCTCCTGCTCCAGCGTCAAGTCTAGTGAGTCATCAAAAGTCACCGACTCAGCATCCAAGCCTCGAAGCGCCCGAGCAAAGGCCGACTGGCTAAAGTCGAATGACTTGGCGCTCTCCTGCGACGCATCTTGACTCTCCTGGTGTCCTTCTAGGACCC
>NESQ01000310.1:0-114698 GCA_003070745.1 Tuber borchii | reverse complement strand
TGAAATAGGGCTACGTGAGGTACGGGGGGTGGTCCTTGCCCTTGGTTGTTCGCAGGTGGAGCGGGAGGAGCGTTGGCCGGGGGAGCGTTTTGCCAGTGGGGAAATAGGGCTACGTGAGGTACGGGGGGTGGTCCTTGCGCTTGGTTGTTCGCAGGTGGAGCGGGAGGAGCGTTGGCCGGGGGAGCGTTTTGCCAGTGGGGAAATAGGGCTACCTGAGGTGCGGGGGGTGGTACTGGCGCTTGGTTGTTCCCGGGTGGATTAGGAGGAGCGTTGCCTGGGGGAGCGTTTTGGAGAACTGGGGCTACGTTCGGCACAGCCGTTGCAAGACCCCACTGAGCTGGGACGTTTGTTGATAGTAAATCGCCGGAACAATCACCTGCACAAAGGGGACTCCCGGCTGACCCTGGGCGGCACCAGCTCCCTCAGTCTTTACTGTGGTAAACAACTTCCTCACACAGTCCTTAACGAGTTGAACGACTGCCTCATCGATCTCCTGCATACGAGCCAGATTATTCGCAGCCGATGCTGTGGCGAGTTCATCACATGCAGGTCGCAATCTCCTCATACCTGCGACGATTGGCTGGAAGTCGGCGTCAGGATAAATACTGGCCCTGCTCCCGGCACATAGTTCCTTGCTATCATCAGATCTTTCGCAAGGTCCCGCCATGCTGTATACACCGGGTCCTTTGGAATAGCAGTGAACCCCATGTTCGATTTATGAGCCGTAATTGATGTACTGTCAGGATTCGAGCGACTCATACTAATTTGCCCTGCCAGAGAGTTCGGCGGAAGTTGATAGGTCTGCCCCGGCGAGGCGCCTGGCCCACTCCCGGATTCGCCATGTGGACGTACTGTACATTGTTGATATTTTGCGCCATGTCGATCGAATTTTGGTCTATATAGATAGTCTTCTGAAAGATACGAGTCTTATGTTGTGAAGATGGTGGATGCTGTGGATATTGGTGGATATTGTGGGCGTTGTGAGATTATTCTTGGTATGAACTCCCTTCCGCCGGGATCAACCCACATTCTATATACAACACGCAGACGTTCAAGAGAGGTTGAAACCATCATGAATTGTTTGAGTTGATTTCAAGATGAATCAAGAATTGACAGTTCAGGCGCATTAGTGTTTCGGTCATTATCTGTTTCAAGTCGAACGCAAGTGATAAACAGCTGAACCCACGTGATGGCGCGACAAACAACGCTAAACCAATTCCACTGTGATTGTTCAAAGCGTGCGCGGCGCCGGGCCCAGCTTCTCACCCTTACGCGTTAAGATCACGATCGCCACAACCTTCAAGTTACGCTGACCCTCAGAATATACACACGACTCCTGAAATCAACAGAGCTGAAATCTACCATGCCGGTCAAATGTTCATTTTGTCGTCGAAGATACATGCGTGCAGGCCCATACGAGGCACACCTCCGAAAAGCGCATGCAGATCTCGATATCATACTTGCTTCTACCCTACGAAATCCGCCTCCGAATCGCATTGACGACGCCGGAACCGACATAATTCATCAGAACTTGAATGAACCGAGCGAGCGCCCCGATTCAGACTACGAATCAGATCCTGCCAGTGATCCGGCCGGATATGAACGCGACGCAATTAATGACCTTACGTACGACTCCGATACTGACGCACTTAGCGACAACACGTCTTCGTCTGCTGCTAAACAGACGCATTATGAACGCGCCGGAGAAGCAATTGGAGACGTCAACGGATATGAGCAAGAACATATCAAACTGTGCGAGGACCCATGGGCTCCATTCACCAGTGCGAAGGGGTTCAAACTTGCATCTTGGTTCATTGAGAGTAAATCCTCGAAGTCGCAGATCAATGATTACTTTGCAAATGATCTCGGTGACCCGGCGTCAATTGGCTATAGCTCCATGTATATGCTGGAGAAACTTCTTCGATCGTTGGATCCGGATGGCCCATATCTACGATGGTTCGAAGGACAAGTTGCCAGTGAGGACGGCAAGAGCACGTTACCATTCTTCTATCGCAACATCCTGGACTGCGTGAGATATCTTCTTCGGCAGATAACCTACCGAGATGACTTAGTATATGCGCCGCGCCGGGAATTCGATAAGAATGGACAGAGAATATATGCCGAAATGCATACGGCCGACTGGTGGTGGGACGTTCAAGTATAGTTTTCCGCCCTCCTTCATTTAAGGTTATTAACAGTGCGTAGGAAACACTTCCCGATGGGGCGACGGTGGTTCCAATCATTGGGATGTCTGATCAGACGCATCTCACCAATTTCTCGGGGGACAAGAAGGCATGGCCAGTCTACATTACTATCGGAAATCTTCCGTCGACTAGACGTAACAGACCTGGATCAATGGCAGTTCTCCTTCTTGCGCTATTGCCCATTCCGCCCAAACTCGCCAAGATCCCTGCAGCAGACAAACTCCAGAGACAGATTAATGCCGACACCCTTCAGGGCGTATTCGAACTCATCTTTGAACCCTTGAGAGATACTACGCTAGAGGGTGTCCCAATAGACTGTGGCGACGGGAAAATCCGGAGATGCTTCCCGATCTTGTCTGGGTGGATTGCTGACCATATGGAAAACGCCGCACTACACGGGATAAAAACCAACGCCTGTCCTAAATGTGAGGTCCCTCCTCATGAGTTAGGAACCGGCGCCAATCATCATCGGGCTAGAAATTACGCAAGAAACGAACGTTACGAACGCCTTGGTATAAAGACGGGGCAAAATATTTTTCAAGGACTTGAAAGAGTTTCGGCACCTGATCTGCACATGCCGGATTTGCTACATACGATTTATCTAGGACTATTCAAGCATATGATGGAATGGATACAGGGATTTCTCAAGAAACACTGACGACAGCAGGCGTTCGACGACGCCTGGAAGGCTTTGCCGCCGTACCCGGGATTCTATGCGCCCAAAAAAGCTTACCGTGAGATTACGCAGTGGCAAGGAAAGGAGATGAGGGTTCTAGGGCGGTGTCTGTTGGGAGTCCTCGCCGTGGCATTGAGACAGCCTGATAGCACACCTGTACAACCTTTCAAACGTGCGCTCATCTGCGTCGGCTCGCTACTTGATTTTAGCATGATGGCTCAATACCGAAGCCATACAGACGAGACCATACAGTATATGGAAAACTATGCGAAGCGTTTTCACGAGACGAAAAATATCTTCTTGGAGTTTAGGATATCGAAACAGACGCAGGCCAAGGCTAATGAGCTGCGCAAGGAGCTACGCCGCCAGCGTACGCTAGTAAACCAGGCAGTCGCTAGATCGAAGAGGCCCCGGGTACGCGAGGAAGACCGCCAAGAAGAAAACGACCAACGTATGGACTTGATCCACGCCGAATCCCATTTCAACTTTATTAAGATGCATCTAATAATTCACTTTCGCGAGCACATCTACCAGTTTGGCAATATTCCTATGTATTCTACCGAGTATGGAGAGCTCGCGCACAAGGAGCAGATCAAGGACGGGTATCGACGTTCAAACAAAATTGACGCAGCGCGACAGATACTAAGCAGCTACGGCCGGCAGCATGCGATCCGGATGAGACTTTTGAACTTAGAATTCCTGCGACGTACCGGAGCAGATCTACCAGCGGAGGTAGTCGAGCATTTAGAGAAAACGAGAACCGCGTCAGTCCCACCTGCCTATCATAGGATTCTGAAAGGACGTCGTGATGAGATACGCAACGTCGTCGATATTAGCAGAGTGTCCGATATCTCCCTGGAAACAATTTGTCGAGAATTGATACGATATAGCCGACTGAACCTGCCACTCGGGCGCCGGCTTCCTGAAGATCTGGCGGTACTTCGATCGCTACCGGTTGAACTAATGACGACACTTGAAATCCCAGTGCTTGCGTTCCAGGAAACCGATGTTTACGACATACACCGGGCCCGGTGCACTGGTACTCGACTCTTCCGTAACCAGGCGAGCAGGACTGATTCTATTTGGATACAGGCTGGTGGCGAGCAGACGTATGGTGCGCTTAGGGGGCGTGTCCCGGCGAAGCTCATAGCTCTTTTCAAAATCAGGGATTACACGCACCAGGAAACTGTCTACCGCCTTGCAGGCGTTCAATTGATGAGTGTGGTTAACTCAGGGCGCCCGTCAGACGTACACGGCCTTGTGACGGTTCGTCTGAGGGATGACGCCCGGGAACTGACAATTGTGGATATAGGAACGATCATAGGCCTAGCACATCTCATACCAGAAACGGACCGGCGCTGGCTTGTCAACAGCAGGATCGATTTAAGGACGTTTAACGAGATCTATTGAACCACGCAAAAGGGGGCTGGTCCTATATGATTTAACACGGATGTATATAAGTTATTAAAGTTGGGCTCCGTCGCTCCCACGCCTGGGCTCCCCGACGGAGCCAGGGCGTGGGAAACGGCGGAGGCAGGAGGTTGGAAAGAGATCAGTATATAGACGAAAGAGATCAGGAGTAGTATATACTAGTAGACATAGAAATTGAAATTTCTTGAATTACGCTAGTCAGACCGTGGGTGAAATTTACAAGTATCGTGGGCTAGAGCTAGTAGTACGTCGCTCCCCCGAAAGAGATTAGATGTCGCTCCATGAGTGAGAGAGTGCGTCGGGAGGAGACCCAGAAGGGGCAGGGAAAGAGGGTGTATTGGGGAGGCGTCGGGACGTAGGAAAGAGGGTAGGAAGGAAGAGGGGCGTCCTGACGATACATTAGGGCCAGGGGCGGTGGGGAGGCGCCAGGACGCCAGTGGAGTGAAACCCAGCTTTCAGACGCAACGGGCGTTAAAACTCACGTCAGGACGCACGGGATGCAGGGGACGAAAAAATTGACGAGTGATACGTCAGGACGCAGCGCCCGCGTGTCAGACGCATGTTAAATTTTTGCTGATGACGATAGCGTGTCATTCCTTTGTTATGATTGGCTTATGGTTTTTGACATGGCTCACGATTGTGGTCATATAATTATGACTTTCGCACATGACTCATAGTTGTGAGTCATGTGTTTTCAAACATGTGATGCAAGTTAAGTACATGATATGTTTATTATGTTTTAATTGGTTGATTGATTATTGCGAGCAACTCATAGGTGTCAGCTGATGGATTTCATACTATGACTCAGTATGAGTCATAGGGGCGCATGATATGAAGAATGAGTCATGTTTTGTGGGAAGAGCGGATATAAAAAGAGGACCCTTATGGCCTCTTGGTTGACACGAACCATCTCCTCTACACCTCCGGCGATTGAAATCTCAACACCATGGGAAATCATCGTCACTTTCCACCTCCCGCACTCTGAGTGAGCTGCACCCCCCCTATAATAGTTTCGGACTTGGGCACCCGTTTCTTAGGTCCTGGCCCATTCTCCCTTTCGCTTTTGTTTTGCGTTCTCGCTTAACATTTGCACGGTCGGCAACACCCTCGCGTCCATGTTACAGACGGCTGGGATCACGGTTCGCAGTAAGAGAAAACTTTTCACCAGGCTACGGTCGATTTCTCTGCTCTCTTCGATTACGTTTCGCTCGAGGCTGCCTAGTCAGACACGCACACGTTTCCGATAGTTCCTACGATACTTGGGTCTACCCTTCCTCCTCTCCTCTTGGTTTCGTCCCGTTGCTCGGTTACAGCTACACTTCCCCTCTTTTTGGCTGGTACCCTACTACCACCCGGCCTTGTGCCCCCCGCGGCTATCCACGGTCGCATCCTCGGTTACGCTCTGTCGTGGTATTGCACCGCCTCCTCGATCGATGTCAACGCCTTGGGTTCGGAGTAATGTCGGTCGCCGACTTTTTTAAGTTATTTAGGCTGCCCCTACGGAGATGTTGTTTTATTCTTTGTTAGGTTTCTGGGTAGTGGAGTTTCATTCTTTCCCCGTGTGTGGGCTTTCCTTTGTTGTCCTTTCGTTTGTTTAGGGGAGCTTTCTGAAGGGTTTTCTGCGTCTTCCTGCTTGCTCGCTAGGAGTATTTGCTACTTTTGGTTGGCGAGATGTGCGGTTGGGCCCGGACCATAGGGTCTTGGGGGCGCGGTTTTGTTCCCATGAGGGGAGAGATGCGTTGGGTTTTTCTTGGCCATAGCTAGCGCTGCATGTCTGGTTTTTTCCCGGTAGTTGTACGAATAAAATGCAAAACTGAGATAAAAAAAAAAAATAAAAAATAAAAAAAAAATAAAAATGGCCTCTTGGTTGACACGAACCATCTCCTCTACACACCCGGCGATTGAAATCTCAACACCATGAGAAATCATCGTCACTTTTCTTCTCCCGCACTCTTAGTGAGCTGCAACCCCCTCCTATAATAGACTCGGACTTGGGCGCCCGTTTCTTAGGTCCTGTCCCATCCTCCTCTTCGCTCTTATTTTGTGCTTTCGCTTAACATTTGCACGGTCGGCAACACCCTCGCGTCCATGTTACAGACGGCTGGGATCACGGTTCGCAGTAAGAGAAAACTTTTCACCAGGCTACGGTCGATTTCTCTGCTCTCTTCGATTACGTTTCGTTCGAGGCTGCCTTGTCAGACACACACACGTTTCCGATAGTTCCTATGATGCTTGGGTCTACCCTTCTCTCCTCCTCTTTGGTTCCGTCCCGTTGCTCGGTTACAGCTACGAGTTCGCTCACTATGGTTGGCTTCCTCTCAGCCCGGTCGCTCCGCTCGCTCCCGCGTCCTTCCGCCACGGTCGCATGCCTCGGTTACGCTCTGTCATGGTATTGCACTGCCTCCTTGGCCGATGTTAATGCCTTGGTCGATTATAATTGTCCGGTCCCTTGCTACGTTGGCAGCTTTTCGGTCGGCCCCACTTTTGGTATATGTTCCTTACCGGTTGTGGTTTTTCTATAGTGGTATACTCTCTTTTGCCCATTAGGGGTTTTTCATTCTGTCGCTGGTGTCTACGGAGAAGGTTTTCCTGTTGCTTCCTGCTTTCATGTTTGGGGGGTCCTGTTTGTCTGCGGGGTTGCTGAGTTTGCTTCGGCTGTTTGGTTTCTTTCTGTTGGCGGGCGGGGTGCTCTTCTTATGTGCGAGATGTGCGGTTGGTTCCATACCAGAGGGGCTTGGGGTGATGGTTTTTTCCTTGGTCCGGGGGGGAATTGTTTTTGGGATTAAGGTTTTCTTTACGCCATAGCTAGCGCTGCATGCGAGTTCTTGTACCTTAACAATGAATACATGAGATACAAAAAAAAAAAAAAAAAAAGAAAAAAAAAAAAATGGCCTCTTGGTTGACACGAACCATCTCCTCTACACCTCCGGCGATTGAAATCTCAACACCATGAGAAATCATCGTCATTTTTCTTCTCCCGCACTCTTAGTGAGCTGCAACCCCCCCCTATAATAGACTCGGACTTGGGCGCCCGTTTCTTAGGTCCTGTCCCATCCTCCTCTTCGCTCTTGTTTTGCGCTTTCGCTTAACATTTGCACGGTCGGCAACACCCTCGCGTCCATGTTACAGACGGCTGGGATCACGGTTCGCAGTAAGAGAAAACTTTTCACCAGGCTACGGTCGATTTCTCTGCTCTCTTCGATTACGTTTCGTTCGAGGCTGCCTTGTCAGACACACACACGTTTCCGATAGTTCCTACGATGCTTGGGTCTACCCTTCTCTCCTCCTCTTTGGTTTCGTCCCGTTGCTCGGTTACAGCTACGAGTTCGCTCACTATGGTTGGCTTCCTCTCAGCCCGGTCGCTCCGCTCGCTCCCGCGTGCTTCCGCCACGGTCGCATGCCTCGGTTACGCTCTGTCATGGTATTGCACTGCCTCCTTGGCCGATGTTAATGCCTTGGTCGATTATAATTGTCCGGTCCCTTGCTATGTTGGCAGCTTTTCGGTCGGCCCCACTTTTGGTATATGTTCCTTACCGGTTGTGGTTTTTCTATAGTGGTATACTCTCTTTTGCCCATTAGGGGTTTTTCATTCTGTCGCTGGTGTCTACGGAGAAGGTTTTCCTGTTGCTTCCTGCTTTCATGTTTGGGGGGTCCTGTTTGTCTGCGGGGTTACTGAGTTTGCTTCGGCTGTTTGGTTTCTTTCTGTTGGCGGGCGGGGTGCTCTTCTTATGTGCGAGATGTGCGGTTGGTTCCATACCAGAGCGGCTTGGGGTGATGGTTTTTTCCTTGGTCCGGGGGGGAATTGTTCTTGGGATTAAGGTTTTCTTTACGCCATAGCTAGCGCTGCATGCGAGTTCTTGTACCTTAACAATGAATACATGAGATAAAAAAAAAAAAAAAAAAGAAAAAAAAAAAAATGGCCTCTTGGTTGACACCCCATCCCCCCCGCTCGCCCCGTGCCCCCGCCGGAGTCAGTCGGCTCCGCCTCATCCTCGGACAGGCAAGAATCCATGGATGTGGAAGAAGATGGCCCACCAGCACCCACTACTCCCCAGGCCCGTCCAACCACCGATCCTAGCCCTGCCACCCCACGCCCCATAACCGCCGTTCATGTGCCACCTACAGGCGCGTTAGGTCCTCCTCCCTCAGGCCCCCCCGCGCCCCCCGTAACTCCTGTCAACCGTCGGGGTCGTCCCCGCCATGATTAGCACCCAATCCTCTGATAGAACCGTGAGGCCGGCCCTCACGCCCAAAATCACCCTCATTCAACAGAACAGCCTGGGAAGCTGGGATGTGTTTCTTTCGTTATTTTCGTCATTTTCAATGCGCCATCCTCCACAGTTGGTTTTTTTGCAAGACCCTCCATCCTCCAAAGGCTTTTTACCTACCTTTAATAGGTACAAGTCATTCGCCCCTCCCTCGCCCCTCCCCAAGGTGGCCTGCTATATTTCCATGGAATTTTTAAAGTTCAACCCCGTACTTCCAAGTTTCACGCCGGACGTGAACGACTGCATGCATATTGATATTTACACCCCTTCCGGATGCTTCGGCACCAGTTTCCCTCGTTTCCGCCTGGCGAATCTTTATTCACGCTCCAGGTACCTGCAACTGCACACGGTTAAACCAGACCAAATTTTTGTTTCCCTCGACGTTCCCTACCTCGTAGTAGGGGATTTCAACATCCACAGCCCGCGCACCGACCCCCTCCGCCTCCCCTCCTCCCAGGAAGCCTCCATCGCCGACCCCTACTTCGACAAAGCTGACGACCTCAGCTTTACCTGCATCAACATCCCAGGAGAGTACACCCGCTACCCCCTCTCTGGCCCCCACAGGCCCAGCGTCATAGACCTGGCCTTCGCGAACCCCGCTATGATTCCCTTCGTACACAATTGGAACACCACATCTTTACCCTCCACAGGATCAGACCACGTCCCCATCTCCATTTCTCTCTCTGCTCCCCTCCGTCAGGCCCCCCCCCCCAGGCCAAATGGGACCTCTTGGACTGGACAGCCCTGGAACCCACACTCAAGGCCTTCCGCGTCCCCCCGCCCCCTCCGCACCCCTCCCCCCAGCAGTTTGACTCCTGGTTCTCAGCCTCCCTGTCCTGCCTAACCTCATCTCTTAGAACGGCCGCCCCCACATCGCGACCATCGGCCAAATCCAAGCCATGGTGGACACCTCTCCTCACTGCGCTCCGCAAGGAGTACAACAAAGCCATGAGAAAAGCAAAGAAGCTACAAACCACACAAGCAAGGGAAACGGCCAGGCTCTCAAGGAATGGATACTTCAAAGCCATCAAGCGCGCCAAGTCCACGTACTGGGCTGACTTCCTCGCCAAGACCACCCCAAACAACATCTGGACAGCCAAGAAGCTAGTCAACCCCAGACAGGGGGTAAGGTTCCCTTCTCTCCCAGATGCAAACGATCCCACTTCTATCAACAATGCCCTCCTCGCCCACTTCTTCCCGCCTCGGCCAGAGCCCCCTCCCAGGGGGAGACTCTCACCCATACCCAACACGCCCCCTCTCACTAAGGATGAAATCTCCCTGGCCCTCGCCAAATCCTCGCCCTGATCGGCCCAAGGACCAGACGAAATACCCTACTCCGTTTGGAAACACGTTCACAAACACTACCCTGACATACTTTTAAATCTCCTGAACCCCCTCCTGGTATATGGGTACCACCCTCCTTCGCTAAAGATCGCCAATGGAGTCGTGCTGGACAAGCCAGGCAAGGCCTCCTACGACTCCCCCGCATCCTTCCGCATCATAGTTTTACTGAAAACCGTCTCCAAGATCTTGGAAAGAATCATGGCAACCCGTCTTTTTGCTCTGGCTAAACTATCTGGCCTACTCCACCCCAACCAGTGCGGTTCCGTGCCAGGCCTAGGCACCTTCGACGCCTGCACCACCCTAGTCCACGAAGTTAAAACCCTCCAACGCACCCACCGCAAGGTTTCCTCCCTCTTCCTTGACATCAAGGCTGGTTTCGACAATGTCGACGCCCTCACCCTCCGCAAAAGCCTCCTAGATAAAAACACCCCCAAGTATATGGTAGACTGGGTCTCCTCCTTCCTCTCAGAACGGAGATGCACTTTAGTTTACCAAGGCTCTCCAAAAACCCCCTCCCCGGTCACAGTTGGCACCCCTCAGGGGTCACCCATCTCTCCTCTCTTGTTCCTCATATACGTGGCACCCCTCCACGCAGACATAAAAGGAGGCCTCATGCTTTCCTACGTCGATGACTTTGCGCTCACAGTCTCCACTCCCTCCTACCGGTCCAATGTACGCCGGCTACAAAGCCTGTTCATATCCTTATCCCAACGCGCCGCAACTCTGGGTGTGTCCTTTTCCATCCCAAAAACAGAACTCATCCACTGGCGTACCCCAAGCCAAAGGGGCACCATCAAAGCCAACCACCCCGTCACCCTCAACGACCAAATCTTCCGCCCCTCCAGTGAAGTAAGATGGCTCGGTTACTGGTTCTCCCCTGCCCTCAACACCAACCACCACTTCGAAAGACGCCTGGCTCTAGCCAATGCTGCATTCTCCTTTCTAAAAAGAGTCGCCTCTCCAGGAGCAGGGGTTCTCCCTTTCCTCTCACACCGGCTCGCCATGGGACTCATCCTCCCAATCCTCACCTACGTCGCAGACTTTTTCGTCCCAAACACCCGCTCCACCACCCGCATGAACTCCTTCTGGCACAGGGTCCAGAGGTGGACCACCAACTGTTTCTTCGCCACCCCCATCCCAATACTTTCAAGGGAAGCATGCCTCCCGCCCCTTGGCCCTTACTGCAGACACAAGAGACGCACCGCGGCACTCAGACTATGCTGCTCACCCCCACCCTCAATCCCGCGGCCGCCCGCCTTCCCGCTTCTTTTCCTTCCCTGTTGAATTTCAGGGCCTCTGACTCGGCCCGACCACTGGCTGACAAGGCAGGCCCGGTGTACCGCCCCCTTAGCTGGAACACTCCAGTCCCCACCCCCCCCTTGAGGAGACACCTCCCCATCGACGACCTCGCGCACATAGCCTTCCCCCTCGGTCACGGCTTCCCACGCTTCCCCCAGATCGGACAAACGCCCCTCCCCCCAACAGAAGACATCCCGCCCCCTACCCTCATGGCACGAACCTATGCCGTACTCAAGGAAAGGGCTCACAAACTCATGATCCAGGACTGGGACGACTCCCTCCCGGCGCCCCCCTATTACACGTACCCCACCTCCACGACCCCCCACCCCTTCATGGGGCTCGACAAGTTCGCCGCCAGCCGCGTACATCAGATGCGCTCTGGCAAAAGCTACCTGCTAGCCCACCCCACCTGGCGCGACGACCCAGACCGCCCAACTACCTGCCCCCGATGTCTAGAAGCCCCAGAACCCTTCGAACACGCCGTCCTACACTGCCCCGCCAGGGCTGAAGCCAGACACTCCCATCTAAGTGGGGTCGAAAGCCTCTCGCCCGAGAGCCCAATCTGGAACCATCCACCCTCCCTCTCAGCTCTCCGGAACTTCATTCTAGACACCCGCACCGGGTTCCCCCCCGAGAACCCTTCCTCCTTTGAAGTATAAAACCCGCTCTCACTACCCCCCTCCCAAAAGAAAAACGCCACCCCTTGCCCCCCATGCTACGACCAATGCTTTTGTTTTTTGTAATTTTTTTACGTGAAAGTTTACGAGTTATGAAGAGTGTTGGATTTTCCCTATATTTTTATGTTTTTGACAGACGAGGCCGGTGGTTTTTGGTCTCACCACTTAGTATTATCAGGGCGTGGGAAATGGTTTCTTTTGTGATATGTTTTTGCTTTATAGGTTTTGTTTTTTCCATAGCCTTCGCTACATGAAGCTTTTTGTACCTTAAAACAATGAACGCATGATATAAAAAAAAAAAAAAAAGGCCTCTTGGTTGACACGAACCATCTCCTCTACACCTCCGGCGATTGAAATCTCAACACCATGAGAAATCATCGTCACTTTTCACCTCCCGCACTCTGAGTGAGCTGCACCCCCCCTATGATCGTTTCGGACATGGGCACCCGTCTCTTAGGTCCTGGCCCATCCTTCTCTTCGCTCTTGTTTTGCATTTTCGCTTAATATTTGGACGGTCGGCAACACCCTCGCGTCCATGTTACAGACGGCTGGGATCACGGTTCGAAGTAAGAGAAAACTTTTCAACAGGCTACGGTCGATTACTCTGCTCTCTTCGATTAAGTTTCGCTCGAGGCTGCCTAGTCAGACACGCACACGTTTCCGATAGTTCCTACGATACTTGGGTCTACCCCTTCTCCTCTCCTGGTCTCGTCCCATTGCTCGGTTACAGCCACACTTCCCCTCTTTGGCTGGTACCCTACTACCACTCGGCCTTATGGCCCCCGCGGCTTTCCACAGTCGCATCCTCAGTTACGCTTTATCGTGGTATTGCACTGCCTCTTCGGTCGATGGCAACGCCTTGGGCTCGAAGTAATATCAGTCGCCGATCTTTGTCTAAGGTCACTTGTGGCCTCTCCTAGCTAGATGTATCCATTCTTTATTAGGTTTTCTCTTAGTGGAGTTTCTGTCTTTCCCGAGTGTTTGGGTTTTCTTTTGTAAAACTTTCGTTTGGTCAGGGGAGCTTTCCAAAGGGTTTTCTGCGTCTTCCTGCTTGCTCGCTAAGAGTACTGTTAGTTTTTTGACGGCGAGATGTGCGGTTGGGCCCATACCACAGGGTCTTGGGGGCGTGGCTTTGATCCCATGAGGGGAGAGATGCGTAAGTTTTTCTTGGCCATAGCTAGCGCTGCATGTCTGGTTTTTCCTGGTAGTTGTACAAATAAAATGCAAAACTGATATAAAAAAAAAAAAAAAGAGAAAAATGGCCTCTTAGTTGATTAACGAAACATCTCCTCTACACCTCTGGCGAGTGAAATCTCAACCCCACGAGAAATAATCGTGAACTTCCACCCTCCGCACTCTTAGTGAGCTGCACCCCCCCTATGATAGACTTGGACTTGGGCTCCCATTTGCTAGGGCCTGTCCCATCCCCCTCTTCACTTTTGTTTTGCTTTCTCACTTAACATTTGCACAGTCGGCAACGCTCTCCTCACACCAGTGTGTCGTTATCAGCTTCAGGCGATATGTGAAGTAGTGGCACTGGTGGCCTTCCTTTCTGGTATTGCACTCTCTCCTGAACGCTTCAGTCGGTACTGTCGCACCGCGCAAAATCGTGATCCCTTGGTGGTCTTCGGCCCCCGTATCACTGTCCTGGGTCTACCCCTCCTCTCGTCCACTCAGTTTCGTCCCATGGCTTGGTTATAGCCAAACATTCTCTCATTAGCGGGCATTCTTACTGCATACGGCCCCACCCAGCCCCGGCAGCGGGCTTGCCCCCACCCCTCGGTTACGCTCGGTCATGGTATTGCACTGCCTTCTTGGACGATTCCAACGCCTTGGGCTACAGAATAATGTGATGGATCTGCTTGGTTTTAGTGTTTTCTGTCCCCTGTTCTGTGTTCTGTAGTTGTAGGCTAAAATTTCACGGTCGGGTTTCTGTGAGAGCACTCGGGATATCAATGGAGTTTCTTTTATTATTTTGTTTTAAAGGGGAGGAGTCATCGGGTCCGGTTTTCCAGTCGTTTCCTGCTTGTCGTGTCGGTGATTTATTTCTGTTGTGTACTTAGCTGATAGGGATTTTGTTGTCTTCGCGGCGGGATCGTGCGATTGGTCCCATACCAGAAGGACTTGGGAAGATGGTTTTTTCTGGTGGTCCGAGGTAGATTTCTTTATACAAGGGGTTTTTCCTTACCATAGCTTACCGATGCACGTAGCCTTTGTACCCCGTAGTTGACAAAATCAAAGCGGATGATACAAAACACAAAACAAGGCCTCTTGGTTTATTTTCCTCTTGGTCTCATCCCGTTGCTCGGTTACAGCTACACTTCCCCTCTTTTACTACTACCCTACTACCCCTTAACTTTATGCCCCCCACAGCGTTCCACGCTTTTATCCTTGGTTACACTCTATCGTGGTATTGTACTACCGCCTCCATCGATGTCAATACCCTGGGCTCAAAGTAATGTCGGTCGCCGGCCTTTGTTTAAGGTCACGTTAGGCTGCCCCTCCCGAGATGGTGTTTTATTCTTTGTTAGGTTTTCATTTAATGGAGTTTCTGTCTTTCCCGAGTGTTTGTGTTTTCTTTTGTAAACTTTTCGTTTGTTCAAGGGGGCTTTCGGTAGGGTTTCCTGGGTCTTCCTGGTTGCTCGCTAGGAGTATTGCTACTTTTTGTGGGTGAGAGGGACGGTTGGGCCCATACCACAAGGTATTGGGGGCGTGGCTTTGATCCCATAACGAGAGAGATACGTAGGTTTTTCTTGGCCATAGCTAGTGCTGCATGTCTGGTTTTTCCTGGTAGTTGTACAAATAAAATGTAAAGCTGATATAAAAAAAAAAAAAAAAAAAAAAAAAAAAAAGAAGAAAAAAAAGAAAAAAAAAAGAAAAAATGGCCTCTTGGTTGACACGAACCATCTCCTCTACACCTCCGGCAATTGAACTCTCAACACTATGAGAAATCATCCTTATATTTTACTACTCGCACTCTGAGTGAGCTGCACCTCCCCTATGATAGATTCGGACTTGGGCACCCATTTCTTAGGTCACGTCCCATCCTCCTTTCTGCTTTTTGTTTCGCGGCTTCTCTTAACATTCGCATAGTCGGCAACACCCTCGCGTCCATCTTACAGACCGCTGGGATCACAGTTCGCAGTAAGATATAACTTTTCACCAGGCTATGGTCGATTTCTCTGCTCTCTTCGATAACGTTTCGCTCGAGGCTGCCGAGTCAGACACGCATACGTTTCCGATAGTTCCTACGATACTTGGGTCTACCCTCCTCTTCTCCTCCTGGTCTCGTCCAGTTGCTCGGTTACTGCTACACTTCCCCTCTTTGGCTAGTATCCTTCTACCACATGGCCTTGTACCCCCCGCGGCGTTCCATGGTCGCATCCTCGGTTACACTCTATTGTGGTATTGCACTGCCTCCTCAGTAGTTGTCAACGCCTTGGACTCGAAGTAATGTTGGTTGCCGATCTTTTTCTAAGGTCACTTGAGGCCGCCACTAGATAGATGTATTCATTCTTTATTAGGTTTTCACTTAGTGGAGTTTCTGTCTTTCCCGAGTGTTGGGGTTTTCTTTTGTGAAACTTTTGTTTTTTCAGGGGAGCTTGCCGAAAGGTTTTCTGTGTCTTCCTGCTTGCTGGCTAGGAGTATTTTGCTGCTTTTTTGTCGGTGAGATGTGCGGTTGGGCCCGTACCATAGGGTCTTGGGGGCATGGCTTTGATCCCATAAGGGGAGAGATGCAAGGTTTTCTGCTTGGCCATAGCTAACGCTGCATGTCTGGCTTTTCCTGGTAGTTGTAACCAATAAAATGCAAAAGTCATCTAAAAAGAGAAAAAAAAGAAAAGAAATTGCCTCTTCGTTGAGAGGACTTCACGCAACTATCTAAGTCATTTTCCTACAATATACTGCTATCTCTACTTTACACTACCGTGCCAAGGGTATAGAGTCTCGCGTGAGTGTTAGAGATATATCATACAAGACAGGAGTCTGTACACTTAGCTGTCGTGATTCGTATCAACCGAGGGAAGTGTGATCGCTATTAGGAATTGGGGTTACCTGCTGCAAGTATCGCCCGAAGGGAACAGGATTGTAACAAATGGGAAGGTTCACAGGTGCATTCTAATCTTGCCTGCGAAGATTGAAGCCCATATAGAAAATGTTGCTCTATAGAGAATAAAATCAAATAACAGCCCTCAATATGAGATTGCTCAAGAGGAATTAGGAACTTAGTCTAAGAAAAGGTATCCAGTAAGAGATTTTGCTATCTACAAATGTCGCACACGAGAAACTGGCTTTTTAGTGGTCTAGGCCTGAGTCGGAAAATGTCCACGTGACGTCTAACACAGTCCGGATGAATAATAGGCTTGAGGTTTTTTATGATCTCTCCCGGTCTTCAGCGCCTGATCTGCTTATTCAGGATTTGCTCTATACCCTTGATCTCGGATCATTCAGTCACAAGATGGACTGAATCCAAGGCTTTGTCAAGAAACACTTACAACTGAAGGCTTTTGACAAGACCTGGAAGGCAGTATTACACTATCCTTCGTTTTTTATCCTAAAAGAGCATACTATGAGGTGATACAGTGGTAAGGAAAAGAGATATGAAACTTAGAATGTTGTATTGAGTGAGTTCTCGCTGTGGCACTGTGACAGCCAAACAGCACCCAAGTAATACCTTTTAAAGGTGCTCTAGCGTAGCTCAGGGTGGTTATTGACTTTAATATGATAGTATAATACCGAAGCCATACGCCTGACACAGTAACTGATATGTAAGCCTATCTGGACCAGTTTCACAAGACGCAAGATATCTTCTTAGAGTTTCAGATATTCAAATGCATAGAGACTGAGATTGATGAATAGCGAAAGCAATTGGGATGCCAACAGGTGCAAATGAGCAGGCCAGTGGCCGCATTCAAAAGGCACCAAATCCGTGATAACCTTCGTGAGATGGTGAAATACTGATATATGGAACTGATCCATACAGAATCTCATTTCAACTTTATCAAGATTTATCTTCTTGGTGACTTTTGTGATCATATTCACCAGTTCGGGAATATTCCGACGTATACCACAGATTATGGGAAGCTTACACATAAGTATCAAATTATGCACGGATGACGGTCATCTAACAAAAATGATCCACCGTGACAGATCATACACAGCTATGATTGTTGGTATAGAATCCACATAAGACATTTGATACTGGACTCCCTTTGACTCCGGTGACCCGATCTCCCTGCCGACATCTTGGGATATTTAGATAGAATATAAAGAGATGCCACACTAGCCCTGCATCTACATGGTAGGATCTTGAAGGAAGGTTCTTATACTATGACTGATATTATAGATTTTTGCAAGATTATAAGAATATTCCTAGAGAGCATCTATTCTCAATTCATTCGCTATAGCCAGTATAGCCGACAGAGTAATCATCGCCTTCTGGAAGACCCAGGGATCCTTCGATCCCTTCTGGTTCAACTTCTGACTCTCCATACAATCACAGTTCCTGTGTTTCAAGTAACTGAAATTTATAATGTCCACTGTCCACGCAGCACAAGCGGTAAACTATTCAGGAATTAGTGAAGTTGGAATGATTGGGTTTGCGTGCAGGCAGAAGGGGATGAGGGATATAGTGTGCTGAGCGAGCCTCTTCTAGCAAAGTTCCTAGTGCTCTTCAAAATCAGAGATTAGATATCCGAGGGCCACTTTGGGGTCACGCGACCTGCAAGCCTTCAGATTTGGCGTGAGATAAATATTAGTCACCTATCTGATACACCCTGCCTTGTTACATTGCACGAGAAGGAAAACACACTGGAGTTTACAATTGTTGACATCGGAGCAATCCTAGGACTGACGCACCTGATCCCGGAAGAAGACTGGCGCTGGCTTATGAATAGCCAGATTCATTTGAGGACATTTAATAAGATAGATTAACTCTATGCCAGAGAGATGGCTGGCTAATAAATCTCCAATTATGCACTATATACCAGCCTACGGATAGCTAGGAGTCGAGTATGGTGTATAACTGTTGATATATCAGCGATCCAGCTCTATGGTGAAGGCTTAACTATTGTGGATACTTAGGAGTATATATAGACCAGTCTATTAATGAATAAGGAATCACTATGATAGAGAATCAGGGTGCCAATGGGATCATGATCATGATTGTGCCTAAGATACCAGGAAGTCAGGAAATTGTAACTCCAAAGGATCCGAACAAAATGTCAAGATTGGGGGCAGAGAAACTATAGCTGAAAGGTCCTCAGGACGCTGGGGTGAGGGAACATCCCGTGAGGATGGAAAGGAGGGTTACAAGAGGAATGGGGACACAGAGGATGTGGAGAATAGTTGCGACCTAGCACAGGACGCACAGGACTCAAGGCCAACAGATCAGACTCAGACTGTTTTTTTGCTACTGCATCAACAGGCCATTAACCATTACACTAGCGAGGCCAGGTCCCTTCAAGAGTCACTAAGGTGCAAGAACTACTAGTACAACCGACTAATCCACTAGTTAACCAACCATAAGGGCAAGGAGAGGCCATTCCGGGTGCTGTTGCGGTCCAAAAATGGGGAATACCTTATTATAATTGAATAAGATTAGTGCCGGACTTATCTCCAGTTCCCTTTGACAAACTCCAAGTACAAGACCAAGCTGTTCTGGGTACTATTCGGGCACAAGGATGGGGAATACCTTATTCTCATTGAGTTGAATTAGTGCCTGACTCACCTTCATCACCCTTTGACTAACTGCAAGGGCAAGGACAAGTGGATCTAGATCTTGTTCTGGCACAAGGACATGTTGATTTGGGTGTTCTTCCGGCGCAAGTACACTTGCCCCACGCACCAATGGTACCTGCTACTCAACTAAGTAGCTCGGTCAGCAGCTCAAGCAGAAGCTTACCCAGCAGCTCAGCAAACAGCTCGGCATTGGCACTGAACCTATCTGATCTCATGGTAAATTACCGGGCGCCAACAGCTGAGCCCATTTCAAAATGATTCTCGTATTTCTTTTTTTCACTTGCTAACTATAGAGTTGAAGATTGGAGGGCTCTACTTGGACACACACATGCAGTGTATATTATTTGGATCCGCCAGACAGCTGAGGTCGACGCTGACTCTCCCTACTTCCACTTTTGCGCTCCCGCTTTCCATACATTCCTATTCACTCTTGTAACATGCATCCAGGTCTGGGGCCAGGCTCTGACCTACCGATGTCAACATCCGTCCGAGATTCTCTTCACTTGGTTGACATATCGGTAGACTTACTTTTTTTTCATTTTGTTTTTATTGTTTATATTCAATTCCAGTCAAAGATCGCACACACCCCCATAGCACCTCCAAGCTTAGGGAAACAGCTGTTACAGAAGGGAAAGTAAGTATACTAGGTATATATATATCAGTGAACAATTTAAATATTTCTATTCGCCTTAGGTATCCCGCTGGGCAGGCCTAGAGTATTAGAGCCGAGAGGACAAAGCATCAAAAGACTCTGCCCCATACCGCTACCTGTCACACAGCTGACGAGAGAGTGTAAATAATAATATTCAACAACAAATGTGTAGTTGCAGGATATAGCGCTCACAAGCAACTTTCTTGCGAACAGGGACCAGGCAATGTGGGCACACTTTGAGCTAGACATTGAAGACCCGGATACTGTGTAACTTCAAAGAAATCTCTATCTAGCTATGAGTATCATCAATGCTAACAATCAAGGAGAAATGGGAAGGAGTTAGAGTGACATTGCATAGACCACATCTTGGTGTTGGCTCCGAGATCATCGCCTGCAATCAGATGTCTACTCAATTCGAGTAACTAGCTTGAGACCTATATGACCGTCTGCAAACTGGCCCCTGGCCACTTGACTCTGTCCCTATTAGATATAATAACTACCTTCACTCACTCTGTTTCATCTATGAGAGCTCAGGTTACTGTCATAAAACAAACGTATGACTTAGATGATATCAGAGAACTTTCCCGTCAAATGAAGATCCTAGTTAAAGACCTCACCAGAAAACTCCACCTGTCGAACTTGCATTCAATGCTGGCGCACACTGGTAGTGGAGCTATCGCAGAATTTCTGAGTAAGTGATCATTTCCATCTATCTTTTGTCATTCTCACGCTTACTCATGTTGACAGAGTCTCAGTCTGATTTGTCCTCAACCTATTGCTCATTGGTAGTAAGAATCTATATTGTTCCCTAAACTAGTCCCACAGAGTTAGGGGAGCCGCTCCTCCGCCATTCCTGGTATACTAGTGACAGTAACCCGGAAATTGTCTGGAGTGTCCTGGTAATATCAAACATATCATGTCAGCTCAGCATGATTAGAGGGCAGCATGTATAGAAGGTTATCAGATACCTACAATATCTGATCGAGCTGATTGGAAAGGGTGCCATCACTTGACGTCAAGAACCAGACAAACATCCCCCTCTCTGACAGGTTATCTTTCTCCATAGCAATAATCAAATTCTTGTCTTGCTTCTTACCAACCATGGCCAAGAGCCCCTCACCATCTTAGTCATCGAGTCACGTGAAGATTGAGTCTACCCACTAGAGCCTACAAATGGGTGATATCAGTTTCACAGTCGCAAGGTTTGGGATACAATCGTGGGGGCGACGCAAGTATATGAGAAGTATGAGGAGGATAAAGAGGAGAAGGAGAAGGAATGGCTAGAGTCTGAGGGCAAGAGGGAACAGCAGGCCCCTCCAGACATGGGAATGATTATTTTAAAAGATGAAAGTATCACCCCCAAATTGGCTCTCAGTTAACAGGAAGATCAAAACACACTAGCTAATTGACCATATTGGAAGAGGAATAGGGAGCTCCAGGCTACTCAACACAACAGAGTGCTCTCTCATTAGAACTAGAGGAAATTGTGCACTCTACTTCGCCTGCCACACACTTGCTGGAATCTACCTCTACGCCTTGTACTCTATTTACACAATCACAACATCATGATGTCTGGAACCTTCTATATGGGACCCTCTGGCCTTTAGATTACATGACAGATAACATGTTAGCAGTAGCGCTGCATTCTGGATTTCAGGATGCCAAGTACGCCACTCCTTCTCACCTATCCATAATCCATCATTAAAACACTGCCTCCCCTACTATTGTACCAATTGATGCGATGATTCATATAACTCTAAAGAGAGGGACTGAAGAAGCAGATCCCATGACTGAAGCGGGAGCTCCTGTAACACCTCTAGCGCCCAGGGCTTCTTCAACACCTGGTGTTAGTAGTGCTCCAAGCAATACCCAATCACCATCGCCAAAAGTGCGCAGCTCAAAAATACGCCGTGTTAGACCAAAAGAATTTGGGATTTTCTGAGTTTCTTAAGGCGTTCTTTGTTTCTTTTTCATCTGTCCTAAACTCTAGTAACTTACGCTTGATACTATTTCACTTAAGTTAGAATTTTCAGTTTGTGATTTGTTATCCAGTATGTGATAGTAAAGATATCATTGGATGCTCTTCTTTCAGCTTCTCACATACTGTAGGATTATTGGTAGTCCTTACACCTACTTGTATTAACATCCAAGATTCTTTTTCTCAGATGAGTCATGCTGTGAATTCTATCCTCAACTAGGCTGGCGTCAGCACACTAAACTAGTCAAACACAATAGTGAATAGCTTTAATCTAGATTTCCAGACCTTCAGTTATGTTGATTCGACATTGGGAGATGAGGATTGAATATCCTAATTAGCTTTAGGCATCCCTAGTTTCTTGCTCAAATTACTGTTACTAACCGTTACTTGTTGTGTTAGATTTTCCCGAACCTCCTACACTAGGGACGCCAATGGTTGTCCAACCAATTTCACCAGAGTCAGGAGTATCATGATACCTGAGAGCATCAAAATTACGCTCTTAATGTTGAATAAGCAGAATTTTCCGTTTTACAGGTGAATATTCTCCTTCAATACTGAGTAATAGTATCTGATTCTACCAGCCACCATCTAAGCCCAAGCATATAAGACCTGATGCGTCCATTGAAAATAACTAGAGATTTCTCATCTTCATGGAAGAAAAGATTGATTCAATTATTGTACATCTTAATTCCAATTTTGCCTATCATTGTTCGACCATTTAGTATTCCAACATGTCTAGACAACTACACGGTAATTTACCCAGCCAGCCCACTCTTCGAGTAGGAAATCTGAGTAGACATAGTGATGTAGGGTCCAATCACCTATGATCTACTAAATCAAGGTTCGGAATGCAATAAAACCAATACAGTAACCGGCTGAGCATACTACTGAATGGGCAGTCATACTAGTTGCACCCTGCAGCGCTAAGCGTAAATGGAGCAATCGAAAGACCAGTAATGCTTGCGGCCGGATAGACAATTCAGAGCATGCCATATATCAATTTTGCAACTGAAAATGATACATAAGGACTAATGGAACCAGTTGGGCTAAGCGACAATAGCACTGATGAGTACAAAAACTCTCGGGAATCTGATAAGCCTAAATCAGACACTAATCCAGATGCTGAAGAAAATGATATGCCAGAAGGTACTGGAGGAGGGCTGCCTCATTGATTATGAAGAGAAGACGGATAAAGAAACAATGGCGTATCGTCTGTGCAATTTTCAACCACCTCCAGATCACAGATGTCAGCACTCATTAGGCAGATGCTAGTAGCTCGAGGACATATAAGGCCTGGTAGAGCATATACTGTACAAGTGCTCCCGTCATCCATCATAGCACGATGTTTGTCCCCATTTGCCACTCACTCTGCCACTACAACAGGAGTTAGAAGTATGGGTCTAGCCAGAGAATCGAGCATGCCATACCGTGAACATAATTGGCCGAATACTCAGTTATGCTGAAAATATAGTGAGAGGCATAGAGCAAGCTATAGTATTGCATGCCAAGGCTCTCATTGTCTGGTAGACCGTGTTTGTTGACCTACTGCCAGGCCCAGTTACTTTAACGTATCTATTGCACTGTAACGGAATCTACTATTATCTCTGCTACTCACTATACTGACGTTGGATATTGTCTATTTAGGATTCCCTAAGTAACGCATATTCCTTCCTTGTACCTTCCTTATTGTTATAGTTTCCTATTGGGTAGTACCTTCCTTTACTCGCTTATTTGCACCCTTTGATGTTGTACCCAATTAGGATACCCTATGCTTTCCTACTATGTATTACTGGATTAGTACATCAGTAGCGATCCCTTGTTTGTTTGATTTCATTACTTGTTTTGTTAGTTATATCCTGTCGCTTCTATGACCTTGTTTAGGACTTAGATGTTTCGCTACTCATGTAGCTTTGTATTTTGATATTCGCTCTTTGGACAGGATATTTGGTTTTTACTTTATTTGTATTTAAAGAGCTCGAGATCCCCTAAGGATTCGAACTCTCAAGCCTCACAGGAACGCTCTTCTTTAATATACTACAAGTTGAACGGTCACTCTATTAGTCTCTCATCTTTCTTATATCTCTTACAGAGATTCCACTCGACGCTTCCCCTCCTGTCCTTCAGTATCGCCGGATCTCCCTCTGGGAATCTCGCGATACCTAGGAGCAGGTTACATTTTTTGACCTAGACTTAAGTACACCCTTTGATCTCGGCATAGGACTGATCACCCTTCGCCTCCCTTGACCCTGCAGTACCGGTACACCTCCTTGTTCCTTGAAAGGCCTAGAGCAGACTCCTGGTGAGAACTGCTCACCCCAAATAGCAACCATTTCGCTTCCAAGAGACCCCAAAGGACGCTTCACCAAAGCTCCTGCAGCGCCATCAGGATCCTCAGCTAAGCCAAAGCCTGCCGCTCCAGCAAAGAAAACAGCTCCACCACCTGCACCAGAACCTGACCCACACCAAAGCCAAGACCAAGAATCGTCAGAAGAAGAATCAAGCAGCGAAGACGACGCCCCAGAACACAACCCAGAAGACAGCGAAAACCAAGAAGACCAAGAGGACCAGGAACCTGACGAAACCCCTGACCAAGAACAACTACATCAGGAAGGAACACCCAAGCCTGACCCAGACCAAGATCCTGACCCAGACCAAGATCCTGACCCAGCAAAACAAGCGCCACCTAGCCAGCCATCTACAAGACCATCAAGCCCTGACCAAGAGCCGCCTCCACCCCCAAGTCCTCCACCACCACCAAGCCCCAGACCCGCCGCTATGTCTCTCCAACCAGAAGGCAGTAGCCGCCCCAAATGGCCAGCACCATTCTTCTATACAGGAGAAGGAAAAGACCGAGACCCATTGAGAATTAATTCATGGTTCAATACAGTCCGCCGCTACATATCCAGCTATGGAATCCAAGACACAGACCATGAAGCCTTGCAGTACTATGGAGCCTACTGCAGAGATAAGGCCCTCGAGAAATTCACCCAGTATGACAACAACCAAGGAACGAAAACTGTTGAAGGACTCAAGAGGAAATTTGAAGGATACTTCCTACCTTCTACATCCACTGATACAATCTATGAACAATGGCTTGCAGTCAAGCAGACTACTAATGGAAAAACGGCACAGATAACGGACACAGTCATCTCCCTTGAAACTCTCAGAGACAGCCTACCTCCAGGAACGATTTCAGACTACTCAGCAAAGCAAAGACTCCTAGACGCCATGGACATCAAACTCAAGCGAGATGTCAAACCCCATATCACCTCAGACACCTCTTTCGACCAGCTAGTTGAAATCGCTGAGAAAAGAGACTCTATCGCCCACTCTACAGGACTCTATGGTAACAGAAATCAGCACAGCAACGCTATATCCAATGCAGTCTCCCAACCCAAGGCTAAAGAACCCAGAAACAACGCCCAAGGACCTTCCCAACACTTCTCAAACAACACCTCCCAGCACACGAAGCTATCCCCTCAGGAAAAGGATAGAAGAAAGCGAGAAGACCGATGCTACTATTGTGGAAAACTAGGACACTACTCAAACGATTGCTATGAGAAGAAAGGAAATCAGCACAACAATCGAGGATATAACCAGAGAGGAAATGCAAGAAGAGGAGGAACAGAGAGAAGAGGAAAACCCCGCCGGTCCTACCATACTCAAGAGGAAGAACAGGACACCCTTACAGTCACAAATACTTCCAACCATGTAGGCCCATCTGGAACCGCCAACAGAGCCCTTGAAGCATACATTACAGTTAATGGCCACAAAGCAAAGGCCTTATTCGATACAGGAACCATGGGGGATAACCTAATCTCTGGAAAATTCGTCTCCACCTTCCAAATCCCTACCAAAGACCTCGATACCCCTATCAGTTTGAAAATGGCAGTTAAAGGATCTCGCTCAACCATCAATTACAAGGCCCAACCCTTGATCCAAGTAGAAAACGAAAAGGGCGACATCACCGATGCCTTAGTCTGCTCACTAGACAACTATGACATCTTTTTAGGAATGCCATACCTGACGGCCCATAATGCAGTAATCGATTGCGGAAATGCTATTATCACCTTCCCTGACAAGGGAGTCACCCTCACCTGCAAGAAAGCGAACAATGCCAGATTCTCTGCTATGGCAAATACCGATACCCCTGACTTCATTTCCGAATTTCCTGAAGTGTTCCCATCCAAGAAGATCACTGAACTACCGCCCCTTCGAGATATTAACCACCACATCAATCTAATTGATTCCACTTCGGCACCTAGCCCGAAAATGTTCACTGTCCCTGACAAAATCCTACCAGCATACAGAGAAATTATCGAGGACTGGAAGAATAAAAAAATAATCTACCCATGCGAAGCCAACAACCCAGTCAACATGTTCCCAAAGCTCAAACCCAATGGCGAAATCAGACTCCTAGCGGACCTGATCCCCAGGAACGATATCACTATCAAGAACGATAGCACTATTCCAAATCAATCTATGATTCTCAGAACTGTTGCCAGAGCGAAATACAGATCTACCATTGACCTATCCAACTGGTATTTCCAAATTCGAGTAACCCCTAAAGATGAAACCCTCAACACAATCAAGACACCCTTCGGAACCTTTGCATGCAAGGTAATGCTGCAAGGAGATTGCAATGCACCATCTACAGCTATGCGAGTTATCGAATATGTCCTTGATGGACTAATTGGAAAAACAGTTTGGGCATACCTAGACGATATCACAATTTTCTCAGACACTTTTGAAGCTCATATCCGTGATATCCGCCAGGTTTGTAAGAGACTACAGGACCATAACATCAGAGCTTCCCCATCCAAGTGCAGATTTTTCGCCGATAAACTACCCCTTTTAGGACATGTTATAGATGATCAAGGAATCCATGCAGACCCTGAAAAAATACGAGGAATCCAAGACTGGCACACCCCCAAATCGAAAAATGAATTACAAACCTTTATTGGTGTAGTCATATACCATGCTCAGTTCCTACCACACCTCGCTACCGCTAGCGCCCCTCTCTCGGATCTAATTGCCCAAAAAGATTTCGAATGGAGACCCCTACATGAAGAGGCGTTTCAACAGATTAAACACCTAGCCAAAAATATCACCACCCTCCGTCCTATTGACTATAAGTCACACCACCAAATCTACCTCTTCACCGATGCTTCTAAAGTTGGAGCAGGTGCATGGATTGGCCAAGGACCTACCCCCGAAAAGGCACACCCTGCAGCATTCCATAGTCGAAAATTCGCCACTAGTCAGCTGCACTATCCTGTGCATGAGTTAGAACTCCTTGCAATTGTCGATGCTGTTCAATCATTCCACCCCATGCTCTTTGGTACCAGATTCACAGTAGTAACGGACAACAAAGCGCTATCATACTTCCTAGCTCAGACAAACCTCCCTTACCGCCAGACAAGGTGGAGAATGTTCCTCCAATCTTATGACTTCGATATTATCCACAGACCAGGGAAAGACAATGTCCTTGCAGACGCCCTCTCTAGGATATATGAGGAGCGCCATGCTAGCCCTGAAATGATCCTTGTGGACCCCACTGAGAAAAAGTCTATAAAGGAAGCCTATTCTGCCATGACCAGTAGCACCAAGCACTACCTTAATCTCGCACACACCCTCGATCCTGAAAGCGAACCATCTTTTATCTCTCCTACCCCACTCAACCCTTTCGCTATACCTCAACACATATCAATGTGGAACACTGGAGATGTCCCAATCCCAGACTCGACAGAGGAAGACAAAATCGATCACCACCCAGGTCCTTTTGAACAAGGACTGGATCAGATGGAATCCACCCTGCAACAAGGAATCGAGGCGATGCAGAGTAACAAAGCCAGCACCGAAGGCCAGCCCCATGACCCCTCCGAAACCACGGTACTCATCCAAGCAGCTCAGGCACAGCTTGCAGGACTTGCACAGAGGATTCACAGCCCTTCAAACCATATGGAACGAGCTCTACGCCTCAACGCCATCACAAACTGCTTTGGAAGAATTCATGACTCCATTACCAAATTGGAATCAATTGCCCTCGCCAGCTCAGGATACTCTGCCAGCCCACCCCCCTCCACTTCCACTCCTCCCAGAGATGAGTTGGAACGATTTCTTACGTCTACCAGACATCGATCTATGCACTGGACAGCCTGTGTGTGGGATGAATGCGAAGCACACATGGATGGAAAGGACCGCCACTACTATCCCTCAGGACCCCGTCACATCCCTTCCCCTAGCCCCTTCTACTCTGCCTCCTGTTTCATCACCCCTCACCACCCTAAGCGCAGAGCAGAAGACAAATGGGCTCTCCCTCCCGCTCTCACGAACGACAATGGACATCCAATATACCAGACTATAATCGCTACCCATGATGGACCCTCCTCGAATCATGCAGCACAGGATGATGACCTCCCGATCCCTGACGCTCCTGTTGACTACAATGACCCTTTCCCTGATGAACCATCCAGGGCCCTTGATGTTCGCGCCTTCCAGCTCACCCAGCACCTTAAAGGCAAGTGGTATTACAGTCTTCGAAAGGCTACCGCTACCGATCCTCTCTTTAATATCGTCAGCAAGAACACCAACCATCCAAGTTGGATTCTATATGATGGACTTCTTGTTAAAAGAGGGGAGGATGACAGTCGAGACTGTCCATATGTCCCCTATGAAGCTGCTTATGAAGGACAGAATATTAGGAACGAAATTATCAGAATCACCCATGAACAAATGGCACACATGGGAGCCCAGAAATGTTTCAAATACGCCTCCAGACACTTCTACTGGATGACCATGAGGAACGATTTCAAAGACTATATTCGCAGATGCCACCTTTGCCAGATGAACAAGCAACCTACAACCCTCCCTGACGGAGTTGTCACCCCTCTCCCTGTCCCCAGAGAACCATTCTCTTCGATTGCAATTGACTTTGCAGGACCTTTTCCAAGCGACAACAAGAAGGATCTAATCCTGGTTGTGTTGGATCGTTTCTCTGGATTTACCTATCTCATCCCAGTATCCCAAAACATCACTGCAGTCGAAACTGCAAACCTCCTTATTGAACGAATCTTCTCTGTCCATGGTTTCCCTACGTCTATCGTCTCTGATAGAGACCCCAAGTTTACCTCCCGCTTCTGGATGCAGTTTATGGCCAACATCAAGATTGATCTCAACATGGCTACCGCTTACCATCATCAGACAAATGGCCAAACTGAACGAAGAATCAGGACCATTCGCCAATGCCTTCGAAATTTCGTTAACCCTAAAGGCACCAAATGGACTCGCCACCTTCCCCATGTCCAAACCGCCATCAATGCTGCTCCTAGTGACAGCACTGATCTCTCACCCTTTGAGATTACCTTTGGACGCATCATAAACCTCCTCCCTAGTGTTAAGGTCATGCCTACTACCGTTCCTTCTGCTGATGATATTGCATCTCAGATTATGAAGAACCAACAGCTTGCAAGAACCGCCCTCCAAAAGGCCAGAGCTCGCCAGACTACCACTAGCCAAAAGAGACGCAAAGAAGGACCCCCAATTACCCCAGGAAAGACCGAAGTCACCCTCAGATCCGAACCCTATGTACACAAGATAGGACGAAACCACAAACTTGTTGGACCTTGGCTTGGACCTTTCTCAGTCCTCGAAGGCCCTGACAAACATGATAACTATGAACTCAACCTCCCTCCCATCATGCAAGGAATCCACCCATGGATTCATCGCAGCCATCTTCGAATCTACCTCAGACCAAACCTTAAAGCCTTCCCAGGCCTTCCAGACCCCGCCTCTAAGGAACCAGTTACTATCGATGCATCTGGACAACAAGAATGGGAAGTTGAAAAGGTTATGAAGGATCGAATCTATCGAAGGAAACGCCAATTCCTAATCCACTGGAAAGGCTATGACGAAATCGAAGCAACATGGGAACCCCTTGACGTCCTTGAAGGAGCCAGTACCGCTCTCAGAACCTACTGGTTTGATACCTATAACGAAACCATCCCCTTCCACCTCCCTTGGACTCATAACGAATGTTGGTCAGCTTGGACAGTCCAGGAACCCGAATATCTCCCTCTATCACCAGAGCTTGACCCGGACGGATTTTGGGCCCCAATCCAAGACTCTGACTACTCCGAGACTGAAACCTGTTACTCTCTCCCCTCCCTTGAAGAAACTGAAATGGAAGCCTAACGGAATCATGTACCTTTCTTTTGTTTTATTTCTGTTAGGGGGAATGTAACGGAATCTACTATTATCTCTGCTACTCACTATACTGACGTTGGATATTGTCTATTTAGGATTCCCTAAGTAACGCATATTCCTTCCTTGTACCTTCCTTATTGTTATAGTTTCCTATTGGGTAGTACCTTCCTTTACTCGCTTATTTGCACCCTTTGATGTTGTACCCAATTAGGATACCCTATGCTTTCCTACTATGTATTACTGGATTAGTACATCAGTAGCGATCCCTTGTTTGTTTGATTTCATTACTTGTTTTGTTAGTTATATCCTGTCGCTTCTATGACCTTGTTTAGGACTTAGATGTTTCGCTACTCATGTAGCTTTGTATTTTGATATTCGCTCTTTGGACAGGATATTTGGTTTTTACTTTATTTGTATTTAAAGAGCTCGAGATCCCCTAAGGATTCGAACTCTCAAGCCTCACAGGAACGCTCTTCTTTAATATACTACAAGTTGAACGGTCACTCTATTAGTCTCTCATCTTTCTTATATCTCTTACAGAGATTCCACTCGACGCTTCCCCTCCTGTCCTTCAGTATCGCCGGATCTCCCTCTGGGAATCTCGCGATACCTAGGAGCAGGTTACATGCACAGTACTTGCCTTGAGGCACTCAATCATATATCCGATACAGGGAATATGGAAGCATCCCAGTAAAGTATAAAAATAGTAAGTAGATACAGATATACAGTGATGATGTTGAGTATAGTAATAATTCTGAAAGATAGATAGTAGACAATCTGAGGTAAGATCCCAGTTTGTTTCCCATGTAGAAGATTATATTGGAAGATTTTACTAGCTCCCAGAAGATCCTGTGGCGATTGTGCGTAGGGTAGACTACCTGATAGAAGAGAATAGATTTATGTGCTTCCCCAACAGATATGAGGCCATTAGCAAAAAAAAAATCTATCTTTTATGCTCCACAGTGAGCCATGTCATTGGGTTTCACGTTTTGGCTAATCGCGAGTGACCCTGATTAATCATGATGCTTCCGATTGTGTCCCCTAATGATCAGATACAAATCTTAATTTTAGCAAAATATTAGCTATTTTTATCAATATCTCATAGACATTTTACATTACAAAGTTATGAGTTATGAACTTAAATTTCTCAACTTCGGTATGTAAAAGGTCCGTGAGTGCTTAATAAAAATTGCTCATAATTTGCAGAAAACAGAATTAATATCATCTTCTTTAGTCAAACTAACGGGATTTTTGATATCGCGATCATAGGACTCACGGTGTGCCAAAACGTAAAACTCAACGACATGAGGCACAGGGGGGAGGCTGTTTTTTTACTGATGAGGTTGGTGTGCCCTAGTGGGTGAGCTTTCTTCCAATAACTAACAAGTATTAAACTCCACCCAGAAATTGACGTTGTGATTTAGAGAATCTCGGATGGCCGACATCATATTGGGCAACTGCTTCAGAGGCAAGAAAATGCCTGGGATAATTAAACTTGAATACCTTGGGCAGAACAACAGCACGATGATTTGCCTCACATGTGCAATTCTCTGGCATACCCAACAAGTATGGCAAACAGGAGTCTTTAAGGAATCCTTCAATTACAAGCCTAAAATAGTTATAGGTCAGTGAGAACCTGAAATATCATCGTGGTCTCGAGGATAATAACATGATACCAACTACTAAAGACCTTTTAATCCTTCAACTCAGAAGTGGGCCAATAGCCCATAGTAGATACAGGGGGTAAATTCTAGACAATACTCGTTAGACCATCCGAACAAATATAGAGAAGAAGTACTGCATGCAACAAGCTAGTTGTGAAAGGTATACCGACAATTGGACACCAGTAGCCGCTAAACTGTAGCGTTAAGAATCCAGACTGATAAGGCGACAGCCTACCCAGCAAAAATCACACTCCTAACGAGTGGGCAGTTGGGACTGCCGAGATGCCGTGTCAGGCATCCACCTAGCTATACCACAGCTAGCTCACCAAATTAAAACTCCACCCCGAATTCAAACTCCACACCGTAATCAAACTCCAAGCCACCTCCCTGTTGTAATACTAATGGAGGAGCAGGATAGTCAAAACAATTTTCAGGACACTAACTTATTCTTTGAACTCAGCCAGACTTAAGCTGCCTAGGTTCAGAGATTTCTGGATTCTGATGTGGCGAGTCCAGATGATTCCCAGGAGGAGACCGGGAGATAATTGTTTAACAGAACTGTCAGTCTTACTCTATTATGATGCCTCTCGCTGAGCTTTGAGGGAATCGTACCAGAGATGACAAGTCATGGTGACCAGGGGGATATAGAATAGGTGTGCAATGTGAGTGTTGGTGAGGTTAATTAAGAACAGAAGTATGTGTTGAGTAGCTTAATTAATTAATACTATTTGTTTGACGGTGATGGGTTGAAATGAGAATGTATAGCAAAATCTGTAGTAGAAATCAGTGAAAAGTAGATGGAATGGGAGTGTCTGGGCGGCGTAGATAGTATAAAACATCACAGCCTCACCTCAGAAATGATAAGACCGTCCAGATAGTATGGAAATAGTCTAGCTACGGCCAGGAGGCACATATGGTAGAGGGTGAAATAAGGATAATAGAGCACAGCCAGGGAGGGTCAGCAGGTAGAGGCTGTCAGATGGATATCAGGAAAATGTCTACAGTGCTCCTGGTCCACCCTGGTGCTTCCTGGTCCACTCTGGTCTACATTTTGGGCAAAATTTTCAAAAGTGTGGTTCAAAGTGGATCAGTGTGGACCATGTGGACCATGGGGACTAAAACCCCTCTTGGTGGACCAGGAGCGTTCAGGACCTCCCTGAACGTGCATAAAACCTTTTTCTAATAGAGATACTAGTTTCAGAGAGCTCAGGATTATGGGATCCTATGAGGAGACAACAAAAGCAACGAAACCCAGACACTGAAGATAAATATCGGATGTCAGTACAGAGGCTGCTGGGATATCCGGTTATCAGAATAGAGGGGCGGGTCATCAGGCGGCACCCTGATGTACCAGTAGAGAATTATAGGTATTTGGTGCCCAAGAGCCTAGTACCAGACACTGTCAGGGCCCAAGAGCAGAGCACTGGATACTATCAGGGTGTCAGAGCAGAACAGATAAGTGTGTCAGGTCCCAAGAGCAGAACACTAGATGCTGTCAGGTCACAGAGGGCGTATGGGTCCATTTCAGGATGGTGTTAGGTATGGGATGTTAAAGTTAACAAAATGAGAAAGCAATGTCATATCTATGTTGTATGCTGATTTCGAGTTGAGGTTATGTGCTCCAAGTCCACCAGACCTACAGGGCGGACTAGGGACAGGATATTATTTTTGCTGATATTGCAGATCTCTTGTAAAGGAATGCCTGCTTCATGCAAGCTATAAACTCTCCCTCTTACAAATTGCCACAGATGCTAACAAAGAATTCACTTTTTTCAAATGCCTGTGAAGAATAGAAGCTATGATTGTATTAAAATAAATAAGGAGAAGAAAATATAAGGATTCAGTCTGCTGGAAATGATTTTTGTGGGGGGGTTGGTTTTGGATTTGAGTCCAGAAGCTATAGTTGCCACCCTCATAGACACACTTCTAATAATGTGGTTCAGATACAATATTTAGCTTATAGTGAAAAAACCCCGTAACTCAATGGGGGTCAGGCATAGGGGATAAAGAGGAATATTCCCCAGATGTTAAACGCCAAATAACCTCAATATGTTGTACACTACTGATATGCCAATTTTGAGCTTATGGAGGCAATCCTTTAATGATATAAGCGGCAGCCTAAATCTAACTCATAGGAGAGCTTCAAGGAGGAAAATCAATCAAAATTACAATTATTTACTAGTGATATTGTTATAATAAAGAACAACTACGGAATTCACAATAGTTTGGGTTGACACTGAACTTACATTATACTATGCTTAGATATGGCATCCCATGCATTATTCAAGCTGAAAATAAGAAACCAAGCTGACTTCTACTCTAAGTTGCACTGGTAGTATACAATTATGTTGCTTAAAGGAATATAGCTGTAGATTATATCCAGCCCATCCTAAGGAGGGTTCAAGAGTGCTTTAACTCCAGCATTATGTCTGACCTTCAAGCTACTTGAAAGACTGCTAGTACTAGTCTCAAAGATGTCATAATACTATAGACTTTAGAGGGAAATGCAAGTAGCAAGATTATTGGCGATGTTACTTTAAGTATGAAGGGCCTGGTTATTAGGCCTTATCGCTTTGTTCCACAAATGGCCTTGCAAATGTATAATATTGAACTTGGACTTGTACCACACAATCATTTACCATCAAAGTGATAGCAATTCTGGCACTAAAAGAATTCAGCTAGCTGCTTCAACGATTGACTGAACCACTTGAGACCTTATTTTGGAGCCTTCTTCTATTCAAGTATTCAGAATAAGCCACAATCAATTAGGCCATTTAGAATAATCAAGGAGATAACGTTCATACAGCATGTTGAATCTGGACATCATACTGCCTGGTTCTCAATATGAATAAGAATAATTTTAACAACTTGAAGGACATATTATAGAAATGGTGGGCTGTCGTAGCCATAAGCCACTTTGAAGGGGTTAATACCTGCTTTCTAAATACAGAGTTAAGATCAATTGTCCTTCTAGTTTATAAAGACTATTCTGCCATCTTTTGAGAGTTCTCATAACTTACTAATAGATACTCTAGGCTCAGTTATTTTTATGCATTCCAATGCGGTTGAGTATTACATCAGATCATTTATTGGGAATCACTCTAGTATAGTTCACTTCACTGATAAAGCTGTGGACTATGTATAGGTAGAGAGATCTGGCAAGCCATTATGCAAGCACAATAAAATGCCTATATGGTGGTAGACATTGTGTTGGCATCTGAATGTATATATATTTCTAATCATGGATTGTTTGATTTCATAATATCGAATATATTTGTGATTAGAAAGCTCTCTGTGAAAGTAATCTTACCTACTAGTAGAAATGGTCAGTATGCCTGCCTGAGTTTTGAATTGGCAATAAGGCTACATGGTCATTTGAAGCACCTAGTTAGGCACTTTCTTTGCCTGCAAAGCATTTCTATTATCCTATAATAAAATTTCCCAAAGGTTATACAAGATACAAAAAGTTTGAACTCATATGCTTTAGGACGTATGTGAAAAGGATACTTCCAATCCTCCCACAAGCCCTACAGTCAAATTATGAAACACTAATAAGATACCTAAATGAAGCGCTCGTTACAGGACCTGTTCCAGTGGAATAGTGCCAAAATACTGACTCCAAAATGCATTAACACGGGAAAAAACAGGGCTGTTAAGCGAAAGAACGCACGTTATTTTGGCCCCGTTCTACCGAAACGAGGTTCGTAATGGATGCCACCTAAAGCTATTCACTCCAAACCATATATATGAGACTAGGCTGATACTAAGAAATATATGCTATGAATAATATACTGAGAATCATGTGCTCAGAGCCTTACTCCTTGAGCTATGCAACCTGAATCTTACACTCAGAATCATACACTCAGACAATCTTAAGCTCAAACTCTCACATACAAAATTATGTGTACATAATCATGCTCTCAGAGATTTATAAGAATCATAGACATATAATTATAGGAATAGAATTATTTACTTCCTGGAATACACTCAAATGATATGTTAATAATACTCAGGCAAGGTCAAACGTTCTGTATCCTTAGGTCATAATATATACCAGTTTAATAGTCTGAATGGATTCCATAATACAATATATAGTCCTGGGTTTCCTGTAAGTATATTTGTAGTCAAATAGTATTACTCAGGGAGAGGGAGAGGGCCCCTGACGGGGTAAAAAATAAGGGCAATAGAACAGGAACCCATCTAGTCAATCAACAGGGAAAGGAAAATCTCTGCACAGCCTCATGACGTGTGTGGGGCCCCGCATATGACAGGGTGGGAAGTATATGAAAGGTTTTGACCCTGGGCCAGAGAGAGGATGGGGCTATTCTGACAAAACCCACACCGCCCCACCCCGTAACAAAGACTATCCCTGCCTGCTCACTGGGGTGGAGAACTCGCTATGTGTAGCGTTCGTTACAGGGCGGGGTTGGGCAGGTTTAGCCCTCACAGGCTTCGCCTTTCCACAGGCCTGGGGGGCGTATTGTCTGCCTTCTCCCCACCCCGCCCCTGTCCGGGGCCCAACCCCACTCATTTCCTAAACAGGCCCCCATTTTTTTCCACCAAGAATTTACGGGGGCCTGTCTAGGGCAGCTGTGGGCCGGGGCCCTGGCCCTAGGTAGGGGGGAGGAAAGGCAAAAAATATGCCCTCCCAGAGACCTGTGTTTTTCGGTGCCCCAGGGGTCCCGTAACGAACGCTATATGTAGGAGCTCGTCTAGGGGCTATTGGATCACCTGCGGGGTTGTGGTAAACGCGAATTGTGGAATTTGAGCCTGATGGAGGCAATTAGGCAAAAAAGAACGCAAGTAGTCGGAAGTATAGGAAAGCGAGGTGTAGGAAGGATGGTGATCCTAAGGTGGAAGGGAAACAAGGTGTGGTATATGTGAATGGGGGTCCACGTCTCCCTTCTAGAGGGAGCTATGACCCCGCACTGCCCCGGCAACTGGAAATACATTTATCCACCCTTCTCGGAGCCGCCACAGTGTTCCCTAAGTGAAGTCCCGTACGCTTTGCCTAATTGGCAATGGGTTTCTCCAACCCTCCATTCAGCACTACTCGAGTTTTCAAGCCAGACAAATTCAACGGAAGAAAAAACAAAAAGCGAAGGAGCCAAAGTCTCCTGATGGTCAGTACGGCGCACATCAGTTAAAATCTGAACCAGGATTGCAACGAAGAATCGCAACCACACCAAATTGCTCTTGCTTAATTAACATTATGAGAGTCCATACAATGATAACCCTATTAGTCGACCTAGTACACAGGACTTTTATCTTGTGTCCTATTCTGCGAATATTTGAGAACTTGTTTCACTCTCTCCCAAAATCTTCAAATGTACATTAAATATGCTCTCCAAGTTCTCACTTCTAGAAAAAAACAAAAACAATCTGCTGGTTCCTAGTGCCTGAGCTATCAAGCAGGGCGTTATTTTCGTAAAATCCCGACTTTGTAGATACCCATCCGATTTCATCCTTGGGTGATTTTGAGGTGAAGGTTTTACCGGTAAGCGATTTGGCCCTGTAAGGTTTTGCTTGCGAGAAGGTGCGCTCGTAGCCGGAGAATTCTAGAAATACGGCTCATGGAATGTTAGACGCACCAAGCAACGCGGTACTGTAATCATAACTGGTTCAATCAGCAACCTTCAACTTGGCCTACCCTCCCTCCAGACCTAAATGTTGAAAATGGCGCACCTTATATACTGAATTCTTAGGCATTTTTAGCAGGTACCTGGCCCACTAGCGATGCCACCGGTTCAACACGAAATTTTTCCCCGGCGTAGATATGAGTGGATAGTGGTTGTCAGATACAAAGCCTCACCGCCCCGCTTGAATTCCCCCTCCTTGCATATAAATATTAACAAGCTTCTTCGATACCCTCACAACTCGCTATACCATTTCCACATTCTACCAAGACTCTCAACAGAATATCATGGCACAAAATTTACATATCTTGTCGGTCTACATGGGTGACGGAAATGTCCACTCCGGAAACATAACCGGTAGCTTCAACAACTTCAACATCTATGTCTATAATTCAAAGGAGGACGCAGAAATTAAGCGCTGGCTCTCAGACACCAAGGCGTACGGACAGCCAGATTCGGCGTTGTTGGGGGTTGGCTTTTGGAGGTAAAAGAGTTGCCGGAGTGGAGAGATAGAGAGGGTGGAGCCGAGAATGGCATCTTGTTTTGTTCCGGGAATCCGGGAGTGGGTAAAACTTACCTAAGGTAAGTAGCGTGACCCTTCGGAAAAAGTAAATGTTACTGCCCTTTTAAAATACAAGTTCCCTAGTGATCGATAGCCTGTGTGATCAGGAAGGGAGAGAAGATATCCTCGTCGCGGGCTTATACTGCGACTACCTTAACCAGCAAGAACAGACAACCACCAACGTGATGGGAGCCATTCAGAGGCAGCTGGTGGGTAGAGGGGATATTCCAAAGTATCTACGCGCAGTGTTCGCAACGGTCCGGGGGGACTGCCAAGAGCCCGGGACGAGACGGGACGGCAAAACGTAGTCCGTCCTGGTCTTTTATTTCTACATGTCGGGTAACTTTAGAAAATGACGGGACCGGACGACAAAATGCCTTCCGTCCTGGTCCTTGAACTTCCAGGACGGCCGTCATTAGGAAGGACGACGAGCCCCACGATCTGAGACATCTTCTGGTCGGGGGCGGCAGGTGCCTACATAGGACCGCCGGGGACGATGGGGGACGGCGGAAAACAACGGAAAACAGCGGAAAACAGCGGAAAACAGCGGAAAACAGCGGAAAACAGCGGAAAACAGCGGAAAACAGCGGAAAACAGCGGAAAACAGCGGAAAACAGCGGAAGACGATGGGGGACGACGGGAGACGGTGGGGGACGACGGGGGACGACGGGAGACGGTGGGGGACGACGGGGGACGACATAATGTCGTCCGTCCTAGTCCTTCATTCTCACTTGTCGGGCAGGTTGACAAAATGACCGGACGGGACGACGAAATGTCGTCCGTCCTCGTCTTCAATTTTTAATTGTCGGGCAACTTGAGAAAATAACCGGACGGGACGACAAAATGCCGTCCGTCCTCGTCCTGGCTCAGGAGGGACAGACTGCCCCGTTGCGAACACTGTCTACGCGAGACCTTTCAAGCAGCAACATGGAACTTTGGTGGGAGAGGACCACAACTTCCGGATCTGATTAGAATGTTGAAGATCGCATTTGCTTCCCTGCCACAGGTTTTCCTCTGTATTGACGCGCTGGATGAATTCCTGCCACAACATCTGCCGGAGCTTCTTGGGTCGCTGAGAGATATTGTTCGGGAGTCACCCAACACGCAATTATTCTTCACTGGAAGGCCCCATGTGACGGGAGATATTCAAAGATATTTTACCAAAGCAGTTGTAATTCCAATCAGCCCTAATGGAGATGACATAAGGAATTATCTGGAGATGAGGTTAGAGAGGGACACCGAGCCTGAGGCGATGAGTGATAGTTTAAGGGCGGATATTATAAGAATTATGGTGGAAAATACATCTGATATGTATGTTGGAGTATCAAGCATTCTTACTCTATTAATAATATTTACTTACCAATAATTGTACGTAGATTCTGTTGTAAGTCACCGGCGATCACTCCATGCTGTTGTACCATTGTACCTTTCCTATTTACACCACTGATTTGATAGTTAGTTCCTTTGTAACTCATTATAAATTGTCAAGGCGGAAGGGGTATACCAGGCTGTATACTATATGTGTGGACTCGGATTCATGGCCGGTCACTAACAGGGGTTAAGCGAATACGAAGGATTTATTGGAAGGATAGGCGTGACGAGTAGCAGAATATCAGACAACGGGCATATTATAAGACAGATATCCGGAGTATTAGTTTTCTGGGAAGGTCTCTGTATTTCCTATATAAACTCTCTGTAACCCTCTAGTTAGTTGACAAGCAAGCTGGATACGAGTCCTAAGCAATATACATTTTATTCCTCCTTGACTTCACTATTCTTCACTCTCAAACTTTGATTCTCAAGTCCTCTCATCCGTAATCCGCCCTCAATCCACTGCTCATAACAACAGGTTATGAGCCCGGGCAGTGCAGCCTAAGAAAAGATCGAATAGTTATTCACTTCGTACTTTCCGGCTTCATCTTTCCTCATATCTAGCTATCAACAGCAGCTAAATTGATCATGCCCAAGTCTTCCAGCTCAAGCTCTGACACTCCAGTGCCATCTACCTCCGCTACCACCTCGCTTACACAGTCTATCAAAAAACTAGACAGTTCCATGGCATCGGGTAAAAGCAACTATCAAGCATGGAAGTTTAGGCTCATTCGCATACTTAAGGAAAAGGGATTGCTTACTGCGATAGAAGAAACCCTGGATAAGACCAACAGTAAAGCTGTAGCCCGTGATAATGCAGCATTCGCAATTCTTACTCTGAATGTCAGAGACTCACAAATCACACATATTCAGGATGGAAGTACAGCAGAGTAAGCTTGGGAGGCCGTACGTATTGTACACCAAGGGATAGGCTCTAGCAGTTGGATGGTCCTTATTTAAAGATTCTGGGCCTTGCCGATGCATGAAGGGAAGGATATGGCTGAACACCTAAATAGGTTTCGGAAGTTAGCCAACCAAGTGCCAAGTCTTTCAGGAAATGGGAAAGGAATGGAGGAAAGTGAACTAGTTACCTTACTGAGTTTGAGCCTTCCAGAATCGTATGAGCCAATTATCATCGCTCTTCAATCTTGTACCGATGATCTCACTTTCGATATGTTCGCCGGAAGACTATTGCAAGAATCAGCAAGACGACAGATAGCGCAGGTCAGGATGCCAGACTAGGGGCCTACCAATACCTCCACTACTGCCTTCACCGCAAATCAAACCACTTGAGGGAAACTAGTTAGTGGACGATATAGTTATCGCAGGGGAGGAATGCGCAGTGGTGGGAGGTTCGGCAACTCCAGCAGACATGGTGTTGGTAGCCAAGCAAGAACTTCCGGATCACCCAAACCTAGAGGAAAGTGCTTCTATTGTCAGAAGGAGGGCTATTGGAAGCGCGATTGTTATAAATGAAAGTCAGATGAGGGCAACAACCAACCTGCAGCTACCCCAAGAGAGGATGGAGGTCTAGCATTCACAGTGTCTGGTGACACATTGCGAGCACAAGAGGTAGACACTTGAATCCTTGATTCTGGGGCTAGTCAGCATCTCTGCAGTACTCGGTCAGCTTTCCTGGATACGACATATGAACACATTACATCAAGGGGAATTGAGATTGCAGACAGATCACAGATTCAAGCTGTTGGGCGAGGAGAAGTAAAGATTGGGCGCCTGCACTTATCAAATGTGCTGTTCGTTCCACAGCTTAGTGGAAACCTTCTCTCAGTTGCACGAGGGATCGACTCATGGCATGACATACGATTCACTTCCCATAAATGTACAATATCTGGAAGGTGGGTAGACATGCAGGGGGAATGAGAAGGTAACCTCTATTACCTGCATAATCGAGTGCAAGCCCACATGGGGCTCGCGAGTAACAAATCTCTTCCGGTCAGGCTTGAGGTTTGGCATCGAAGGCTCGGTCATCGGAATCTAGATCAGGCCAGTATAAACTATCTGGCACCAAGAGTTAGTCACTTTACGACAAATACAAGAGATTCGAGTAAGAGGGAAATATGCCTAACATGTGCTGTTGGTAAACACCACAAGGAAGCAGCCACCGGTACAAGACTAAAGACAAAGGAGATTCTCAGGACTGTTCACTCGGATATCTGCAGACCGATGCAGGTACCCACCTTCACCGGAGAGAGGTACTTCATCACTTTTATAGATGAAACGAGTGGCCGGATAGCTATTACTCTTCTACACAGTAAGGATCAGGCCCTGGGGGCCTTTCAAGCCTATCAGGCTTGCGCTGAAAAGGAAGACAGCAGAAAGATCAAAACACTAAGGACTGATGGGGGAGGGGAGTACAGTGGGCATCAATTCCAAGGATATCTTAAGTCAGCCGGAATCGTCCACGCAGTTAGCCCACCCTATATACTGACACAGAATGGATTAGTAGAGCGAGTAAATCCAACATTAATGGAGGGGGCACGATGCATGCTAGAAGATACACAACTAGAAAAAGCTTTCTGGGGGTTTGCAGTGGCTACTGCTGCCCATATACATAACCGGTTTCCATTGCGATCCCATGAATAAAAGTCCCCTCTCCAGCACTGGACAGGCGAGATTGCTGATATCGATCACCTAAGAGTATTTAGATCAGTAGCATATACACTCCTACCAGCTGAACGTAGAAGAAAGCTTGACTAACATTCTACAAAGTGCATTCTCCTGGGATATGATGAAAATGCGGGAAGAAAGATATACTGTGTATTTGACCCTAACCTAAAACGAACAATCAGCTCACGAGATGTGATCATTGATGAGGTAGCCGTAAGGAAAGCCAGTTCAACCAGGAGGGAAACAGTGGACGAAGTATGAGTTGGTTAACCAGAACTTGGAGAAGCCACCGGAGAAGACGATGAAGATAGGGGAACAATTCTCGAAAGGATCACTCCTACAGCTAGTGGTGGCGAGGAGTCAGACCAAGAACAGTTTGGTGGTGATACCATTGTGGTAAGGCCGTTGATTAGTGGCCTACCAACTACCGAGAAAGCAGTTAGCAACACAACACTAAGGCGTTCTGGGCGGCAACGGGCTACTGGCCAAAACTTAGCGCGGGCAATGGTTGCCAATATTGAAGAGCCTCAGACTCTGAGTGAGGCTCTGGAGCGGGAGGCCAGTAAGGAATAGCGAGAGGCTTGGGTATCTGAGGTCAATTCTCTTGCGAGAAATAATACGTGGCGCTTTCAGATTCTTTCTCCTGACCAGCAAGCTATTGGCTGCCGATTGTTATTCAAACGTAAGGATCATGGGCGCTGTAAGGCACGCCTAGTTGCCAAAGGGTATAGTCAGCAGGAGGGGTAGACTATGCTGAAACCTTCGCCCCAGTGGCCAAGTTCAACTCACTCCGCTCTGTGCTTGCACTAGTATGTGAAAATGATAGGGAGCTGGAGGGTATGGACGTTAAAACTGCCTTTCTCAATAGCGAAGTCAACGAAACGATCTATATGGAAATCCCAGAAGGCCTAGATGCGAAATATCCCCCGACATCTTCGAGATCGAACTACCCTGTCCTATGCCGCTTAATTAAATCCATATATGAATTAAAGCAATCTCCCTGGCTGTGGTACGAGAAGATCAATAAGTTTTTTATTGATCATGGATTTGAAAGAAGCGAGCGGGACCACAATGTCTACATTCACTCTGTCTTTCAGCTTATCCTACTGCTGTATGTGGATGATCTTGTGATCACAGCCCCTACCGTTACTGATGTCAATTGGATTCGGGATCTCCTGCATCAAGAATTTGAAAAGACCGATCTCGGTCCCTTGAGAGTATTTTTGGGACTTAAAGTGAGAAGAAACCGCCGACTACGAACCCTTCACCTCTCCCAGCAACGGTATATACAGATCATACTCGACAGATTTGGGATGTCTACTGCAGCCACTGTTTCTACACCAGCTGACCCACATGTCCGACTAGTATCTTCACTTCCGGAACATATAACAGATCAGATTAATCAGCAAAGATACCAGGCAGCGGTAGGGTCTCTCATGTATGCCATGATTGGGACCCATCCAGACATCTCTTTTGCTGTCTCTGCAGCAAGTCAATACAGTACCAATCCAGGACCACTACACTGGACGGCAGTCAGGAAAATATTCCGCTACCTGAGTTGAACAAAATCCCTAGGTCTGCATTATGGAGGGGGCACCTGTTGCGGTTATACTGATGCCGACTGGGGAGCAAGTGAGGATAGGAAATCTATAGGAGTATATGTCTTTATATTAAACAGCGCAGCAGAATCTTGGGCATCGAAGAAGCAGGCTAGCATTGCATTTTCCTCGACCGAGGCAGAGTACATGGCTCTCACCCAAGGCGTTAAGGAATCACTATGGCTAGGAGAACTTTTATTAGATATAGGGGCCGCACAACACAAACTGGAAATTCAGACAATTCAATGCGATAATCAGGGAGCTATTTCACTCACCCATAACCCCCAGTACCACGCAAGAACTAAACACATCGACATCTAGTTTCACTTTATTCGGCAACATATACAATCAGGTACTATCGAACTTACCTACTGTCCTACGCATGAGATGACGGCGGATATCTTCACAAAACCACTTCCTCGCCCCCTGTTGACCAAACACGTTTTGGCACTCGGCTTAGCACTGGTACCAGCATAGGTACCCGGCAAGTTTCAGAAGCTGAAGGGATCTACTAGGCAGGGTTGATGGATAGGAGACGATCACCGGTGAGGGAGGATGTTGTAAGTCACTGGCGATCACTCCATGCTATTGTACCATTGTACCTTTCCTATTTTCACCACTCGTTTGATAGTTAGTTCCTTTGTAACTCATTATTAATTGTCAAGGCAGAAGGGGTATACCTGGCTGTATACTATATGTGTGAACTCGGATTCATGGCCGTTCACTAACAGGGGTTAAGCCAATATGAAGGATTTATTGGAAGGATAGGCGTGATGGGTAGAAGAATACCAGACAATGGGCACATCACAAGACGGATATCTGGAGTATTGGTTTTCCGGGAGGGTCTCTGTATTTCCTATATAAACTCTCTGTAACCCTCTAGTTAGTTGACAAGCAAGCTGGATACGAGTCCTAAGCAATATACATTTTATTCCTCCTTGACTTCACTATTCTTCACTCTCAAACTTTGATTCTCAAGTCCTCTCATCCGTAATCTGCCCTCAATCCACTGCTCATAACAACAGATTCCTCCTAGTCTCACTCCACATCGAAGCCATTCTAGAAGAGGTCACAATTCGTCAGAAAAGAAAGAAACTCCAAGAGATGACACAAGGCAGTAGCGATGGGCACGATCATACTCGAGCAGAAAATTTGGCCGATGATCGAGCATAAATCGTGCTCGAGCACACCAAAACTTTATGATCGAGCATGATCGTGCCCATCACTAGGAGGCAGCGGCCTGAGCGATGCGTACACGGCAACCCTAACCCGACTCCAGGCGCAGAAAGGAAATAAATCAGGGCTCGGATTAACAGTCTTGATGTGGGTGTTGTATTCTGAACGGCCATTAACGACGGAGGAGCTTTGCCACGCCTTGGGAGTGGAGCTGGGATCCCCAGATCTAGATCATGAAAATATTCCTGCATTACCGATACTTCTAGCATCTTGTCTAGGTCTTGTCACTGTTGAGGCCTCCTTTTCCATCCCCCGACTAGTGCACTTTACCCTTCAAGAGCATCTCTTGAGTGATTCAGCCCTATCCCATGGTCCCCATTCAATAATTGCGGAGACTTGCCTGACACACATTAATTTTTGATGTGTCCGAGATCTTTCGCCCAGTCTACAGTCCGCTCCTGCAAAAATGCCTCTTCTCGAATATGCATCTTGTTAATGGGGAGAGCATACAAAGAAGGGAATGACAGAAAAAGCGAAAGTACTTGCGTTAAGACTGCTCAATAAATTTGATGAACATATCCCGGCTCAGCTATTATCATTGTGTTATAATCGAGATATAAACCATCTCGGCCCTCATTTCGATGTCGAGAAAGGACCTATAGGATTTACCGGACTCCACGGAGTAGCATTTCTTGGGATAGTGGATATAATTGCGGCGGTATTGGAGATGAAGGAATGGGATGTTAATGCATGGGATAATGCGTGGTGTAGGCCTCTCATATGGGCGGCGGTACGGGGTCATGTAAAAATGCTTTTAGAACAAGCAGATGTTGATCCTGACCTGGCAGACAGTCAATGGAATCAAACACCACTCACATGGGCTGCAGATCTGGGACATAATGGGATAGTCAAGGTGATTTTGGAACGTGAGGATGCCAATCCCGACCAGGCAAGCCCTGTATATGGCTTAGCAGCACTCTATATTGCGGCTGCACATGGGCACGAAGGGATAGTAAAAATGCTTTTGGAACGAGTGGACGTCAATCCGAACCAGTTACACCCCACAATTGGCTACACACCACTCACAATCGCGGCTATAAACAGGCGTGAAAGGGTAGTCAAGATGCTTTTAGAACGAGAAGACATCAGTCCCAACCTGAAAAAAACCTACGATGGCGAGACACCACTCTCGTATGCAGCTATATAACGTATTTTACCCAGTAATGGGTCACCCCCCAGTAATGGGTCACCATATAAAATTTCGGCAGCGGGATAAAAAGTTAAATTCCACAACCACCATTTAAGCTAGGCTTATGAAAGTTATCACAGCTATAGAATAAGAGCATACAATGATTATCAGGAAAAAAACAAACTTTTTAAACAGCAATGGCTATGGAATCCAGCAAAGTGATATTTTATGAGAAAATTCTAGTTCTCTGTTCAGGCTGAGGGTCCCGCTTCCCCACTCATGGAATAATTGCTTGAATGCCTGGTAGATCTGTAGGGATGGCTGGTGCTAGCACTCGAAGTTATGGATTTCAATTTCGGTACCTATTGAATATGAGCAAAGGTTTTGAAAATCTCACACATATTAGACAAAATATACATACAACTAGTTCTTTCTCTCCAGCACTTGATTCATGCTCTGAACTCTCTGAATCAATTGGGGTAATGGATTTCCCTGCAGATATCTTGATCTTCTTCCTTGATACCCCTTGTCTCTTACTCTTAGCTCTCTTAAGTCTTCCTGCTTCAAGCCTAACTTGCTTGTTTAGATCATCTCTTTCCTGCTTCTTGTTCAATTCACCAAGAATATTTGTATGTAGAAGAAGTCTCCCTTTGATTTGACAGTCTATTTCGCTGTCGTTTCATAGTCGGCGAAAGCAAGTGCGACGCCCGGGTCTTTTGTTTTATTCCCAAAGAGAGGCTTACAGAATAGTAGTTTTCACCGACAAAACCGAGTGCGGAATAGGTCACGTGATCCTCTAGCCGGGCTTGCTAATGATTTTAATCAATAATATAGTGTTTCTCTTTGTTTTCTTTGGCTCCAGAGGAACAGGAGGTGGGAGGAGGGTCAGAGCTTTCTTTTGAATATTTTCTTCGCTTCCAGCGCTGAAGAACCTTCGGAATGGGAGATCACGTGACCTACCAGTACTCAGCACTCGGTTTCATTGGTGAAAACCACTATTATGTAAGCCTCTCTTGGGGGAAAAAAAAAAGAACCGGGCGTCGCACTTACTTTCACCGACTATGAGCGACAGCGAAATGGGAGGGAAACCGGTTATTAATACCTTGAGATCATAATAGATCCAAATGATTAACTGCACACATACCATCCATGGCAATTCAACCATACTTATCGCCTTGTATTTTTACCCTTCCATAAAGATATTTCCCTAGATCAAATCTTGGGTTCTACTGTGTTCTACTTTGTAATTTATATTCATTCATAATGCAGGATCCAGCGCCAGTAGCCAAAGTTTCTCAAAAATCCCTCGACATTATCTTCGTAAAAAGTTGGGTGACAATTTAATGGGATGGTTGGTAGGCATATTCACAAAAAAAAAAAAAAGCCGCTTTTGGCCACAAAACGTGAATATTTTCGTATCGTGATTGGGATGTGCAAATTCTCGGCGCTTAAACTTTTTTGCTTATGATTTGAAACCGGTTATTATACCTCAATTGGGCCTATCAAGTTAATACGAAGATTCATTGTAAAAATAGGAGTTTTAGAAATGGGGGTTCCCGGGCTCTCTATTGGTATCTCCTGGACTGCTGAAACCGTGGAAAATGTTGTGCCGCCCCTGTCAGTTTCTAAGACACTGATGACTAAGGCGCCATCAGAGTATTCTTCAGTATGGTGTGAGTAGATGCGATCATATAGCTAAATTTGGGTATGGTCTGAGGTTTGCATGTCTGCGAATTCGTAGTAACTAACAAAATTTAGTGATATGATCATATTTACTCACACCATCACTAAAGAATACTGTGATGGCACCTTAGTCATCAATGTCTTGGAAACTGACAGGGGCGGCACAACATTTTCCACGGTTTCAGCAGTCCAGGAGATAGTACTTTCCATTTTGATCGATAAGCGCGCAAATCGCGATTTTTATGACCCCTGATTTCAGCCGCTCTAGGTTGCTTTTGCCGGTCCCTAGGCCTGTTCACAATGCTCTCAGCCAACCATGATAATTCCTTTCAATGGACATAAGTAGATAGCAGCTGGCAGTTGCCAGACCCAAAGCCTCATTGCCTCGCTTTATTTCCCCCTCTTCGGAGAATTTCACACGCTTCCTCAATACCTCCATAACTCTCTCTACCATTTCTACATTCTACCAAAACTTTCGAACGAATATCATGGCTCAAAATACACAGATGCTATCGGTAAACATGCGCGATGGAAATGTCCAATCCGGAAACATAACGAGCAGCTTCAACAACTATGTCTATAAGTCAGAAGGAGACGCAGAGATTATGCGCTGGCTCTCTCCACTAGAGCCACACTACAGACACCAAAGCGTGCGCACAGAACGATTCGGCGGTGTGGGGGGCTGGCTTTTGGTAGTAAAAGAGTTTAGGGAGTGGAGAAGTGGTGAGAGTGGAGCAGATGATGCTGTGCTGTTTTGTTCCGGGAATCCGGGGGTGGGCAAGACATGCCTGAGGTAAGTGGTAGGACCCTTTGCAAGAAGCGAGTATTACTGACGGCTTGAAATACTAGTTCTCTAGTCATCGACAGCCTGTGCGATCAGGAAGGCATGGAAGATATTGCCATCGCGGGCTTATACTGCGACTACCTTAACCAACAAGAGCAAACAACCACCAACGCGATGGGAGCCATTCTGAAGCAGCTGGTAGGAAGAGGAGATATCCCGGGGTATCTTCGCGAGGCCTTTCAAGCAGCAAAAAGGAACTTTGGTGGGAGAGGACCACAACTTCCGGATCTGATGCGAATGCTGAAAATCGCCATTGCCTCCCAAAAACAAGTTTTCCTCTGCATTGACGCCCTGGATGAATTCCTGCCACAACATCTGCCAGAGATTCTCGGGTCGTTGAGAGATCTGGTTCGGGAGTCACCTAGGATGCGAATATTCCTCACCGGAAGGCCCCATGTCACGGAAGATATTCGAAGATATTTCACCATGGCCATTGTGATACCCATTAGCCCTAACGGTGATGACATAAGGAGTTATCTGGAAATGAAGTTAGAAAGGGACATCGAGCCAGAGGCGATGAGTGACAGTTTACGGGCGGACGTTATAAGAATTATCCCGGAAAAAATATCAGATATGTATGTAGGAGTATCTAGCATTCCCGCCCTATCAATAATGTTTACTAAAAATTGTACGTAGATTCCTTCTAGTCTCGCTCCACATCGAAGCTATTCTAGGAGAGGTCACTATCCGTCAGAGAAGAAAAAAACTTCAAGAGATGACACAAGGCAACGGACTTAGCGATGCGTACACGGCAACCTTAGCCCGATTAAAGGCGCAGAAGGGAAATAAGTCAATACTTGGACTGAAGGTGCTGATGTGGGTGCTGTATTCGGAACGGCCATTGATGGCGGAGGAGCTTTGCCATGCCTTAGGAGTGGAGTTAGGGTCTACAGATCTTGATCATGAAAACATCCCTGCGTTACGGACACTTTTAGCATCTACCCTGGGTCTTGTCACGGTCGAGGCATCTTCGTCTACCGTCCGACTGGTCCACTTTACCCTTCAAGAGCATCTCCTGAGTGATTCGGCCCTATCCCATAATCCCCACTCAACAATTGCGGAGACTTGCCTAACATACCTTAATTTTCGATGTGTCATGGATCTTTCGCCAACTCTGGACTCGGCTCCCACAACAATGCCCATTCTCGAATATGCATCTTGTTTTTGGGGAGACCACACAAGGAAAGGAATGACGGAAAATGTGAAAATACTTGCGCTAAGACTACTCAATAAACTCGACGCACATATCTCGGCTCAGCTATTACCATTGCGTTATAATCGAGGTAGAGATAGAGTCTTTATGTATTTCAGCCCTGGGTTTGAATGGCAGAAAGGGCCAATAGGATTTACAGGACTCCACGGAGCAGCATTTCTTGGGATAGTAGAGATATTTGCAGCAGTATTGGAGATGAAGGAATGGGATGTTAATGCAAGGGATAATTCGTCGTGTACGCCTCTCCTATGGGCAGCGATCCGAGGTCATGAAGAGGTTGCAAAAATGCTTTTAGAACGAGGGGATGTTGATCCACACCTAGCAGACAACCTATGGAATCTAACACCACTCATGTGGGCTACAGTGATGGGACATGAGGGGATAGCCAAGGTGTTTTTGGAACGAGAGCATGTCAATCCCGACCATGCAAGCCCCGAATATGCCCCAGAAGCACTCTATTTCGCCGCTGTAAATGGGCTAGAGGGGATAGTAAAGATGCTTTTAGAACGAGAGGACGTCAATCCGAACCAGATGCCCACCAGATATTCCTTCACACCACTCTCAGCCGCAGCTATAAGAGGGCGTGAAGGGGTAGTAAAGATGCTTTTAGAACGAGAAGACATCAATCCCAACCAGCCAGACACCGACGATGGCAGCACGCCACTCATGCATGCCGCTAGGTTTGGGTATGAGGTGATAATAAAGATGCTTTTATACCGAAACGATGTCCGCATCGACATACGAGATTACAAGAACAAAAAACCGCACTGTCATGGGCTCTCTCCAGAGGACGCGACAAAATCGCGTGGATGTTATCGGAACGGGCTGCCATCAACCCCGATACCGCGGATCCCAGTAGCCAGGAATCACTCCCGTCATCGGCCGGGGACGAGGACGAGTTTATACCAGATCAAGAACTCAGAGATGATTACTCGAACACCGACACCACAAAGCCTAGCCCGGAACTTGAATCCCCACCAGCAAACCCAATGCGCCGAAAGGGTATCAAGCGGCGAAGGCTCTGCTCCTGATTCAATTGATAATATCGTCTCCTCTGCCGAACTGTCCAGCCTGCCGCAGCACACCTCCCCTCCCCTGGGCCTCCGAAGTTCTCGTATTCTTCAAATCAAACCTCCCCTCATCCGAACAAAACGCCCCATCAGCTTTCCAAATCGCAGTCTCCCATCATTTAGTCATCTCCTCTTTCGTTCTTATTTTAACTTTTCTCCTTTTTATCCTTCCTCTTTCGTTACCAGATAATATTCTCATTTTCATAGATAGTATTGTACCTGGGTATGAGATTGTGTTGGCAAAAGATTTAGATGCATGATAACTAGACTTGTATATAAAGAGCGTTTTTCTGATTCCGTACAGCAAATCAAGTTATTCAATTCAAAAACATAACCAACTAACTCACAACCCAAATGCATAGAAAAAAATTCCATCATGCAAAAGCAAAATAATAAAAAAATGGCTTACGCTGTGGCCTCCACAAAAAATCCCTTCTCCCCTTCCTGAGCCTCAACCTTCGCCCACTGCACAATCCTATCCCCAACTGCAACCCTCAACCTTTCAGCCGTAGCCGGAGAATACAACTGCACGATACCCATTGCCCCTGCATTGACCGCAACACTCTCCCTCGCGGCCTTAACCGCCTCCCTTAGTGCGAATAGAACACTAGCGCCTAAGAACAGCGGCGGCTCGCCAATCCCCTTAGAGCTCTGAATGCTCCTCAGCTTAGCCCACTTCACTCCCTTGAGTAGACCGACGTTGAATACGTGGGGGATATCCGCAAATCCAGGAATCTTGTAGGTTCCGGGCCCACGGGTGAAGAGTTGGCCATTCTGCTGCCACAGTGTCTCCTCCATCGTGAAGAGACCTTGGCCTTGGACGAAGGCGCCTTCGAGCTGGCCTTAGTCGATGGCGGGATTGATAGAACTGCTGACGTCCTTTTTTCTGTATGTGCGGAGAACCGTGTGGGAACCTGTGAGTACGTCTAATTCTACTTCGGAGATGGCGGCGCCCTGGGTGAAGTAGAAGTACATTAATAAGGGATCCATGTAGTTCCCCACTGGAAGCTGATTGTTAGCAATTTATAGAAGCCGTTGGCTGTAAGGTTTACACGGTCGTGGTGGGCTGGGTAGGCAAAGGCTCTCAGAGAGGTGTCCGCGCTGTATTTTTGACACTAGGATTCTAGCTCAATGCTTAGTTTCTGGCAAGCACGCTGGGTGGCCATTATGTTGAGCTCACTACCGGAGAACCCGGCGGTTAGGGACGCATTTGCTACAGTGTTTAAGGAAATTTCGGAGGTGAATATTATTTCCAGTGGCTCTACGGCAAAGCCATATGCGGCACAGTTTAGACCTTGTTTCATCACTTTGGCCACTAGGAGGCTGTTTTTAGTGAATAGCTGGCCTGTGACATACCGATCAGCATCAATATATTGGTGATAATTTTCCCTAGCATACCCATGACGGTTTGTGTGAAATTGAATCCGAGTGATCTTTTGTGATCACCCATTTGTAATTCTGGATATGACATGTGTGATGACCTTTTGCCTGTTGTTTGCAGGGAACACCCTTTCTGGGTGTCTTGTATTATTGCTTGTCCTAAAGGTAGCGAGCTTGGATACCTTGGCCCTCATGTCCCAAGATTTGCCATCTATCCCCCCAAGTTCGACCACAATAGCCGGTTGCCCCCCTATTTCGCAAGCGTGACATGAAAGCAAGTCAACGCCCGGCTCTTTTTATTTTTTCCCCAAGCGAAGGTTACAGAATAGTAGTTTTCACCCATAAAACCGAGTGCTGAGTACCAGTAGATCACGTGATCTCCGATTCCGAAGGTTCTTCAATGCCGGAAGCGAAGAAAATGTTCAAAGGAAGGCTCTGACCCTTCTCCTAGACTCGCGGCGGGGGCTATGTCGGTTCGGGGGTTATGTCGGGAACGCAGATACCCAGGGGATGTATACTTCAGTACTCGGTACGGACTCGAATATCTCGAGTGACGTCAGATGTTAATTCTTGCTCCTACACACACTGTGTATCCCTCTTCCCGACATTACACACGAACCGACATAGCCCCCGCCACGAGTTTATCTTCTAGTCCTCCAGAGCCAAAGAAGAAGAAAAGAGAAACACTAAATTACTGATTAAAATCGTAGGCAACCCCAACTAAAGCATCACGTGGCAACTGGTCGTCAGGATCTAACCCGAGCGGGCAACTTTCTTGCGAATTTCGCTCGCTGATTGTGATCAACTTTACGTGGATGTTCTAGTGCCATTTCAAATTTACCCAGGTAATGCGGTATATATTTTATTCATTTTCATGACAGTGTGGTTGGCGGGGGAGTCCATTGTCATGGCTGAAGGTTTTCCTGTAGATATGCAGTTAATTTTGTTTAGACACAGTACCATGAACTGCCATGGATTATTCGTGAACAATATCATATTTCATACTCATTCATAATAGGCATAAGTTATTCACGCAAAAAAATGCCGCTTTTGCAACAGGAGAGCTCAACCACCAAGGCTACAAGTAGTCAGCACAGAGGCAAAATCAGTGACTTTCAAAGCTTGAATATTTTAGTATCGCGATTAGAGCGATTTAGCCGACCGTGCTATCAGCGTTCTGTGCTCAATTTGAGAGTTAGTTTTCAAGATGATAAGCCACATCTCGATGTCAGAGGGGCCACCGCATGAGCTGCTACTGTAGTAGGAAGAGCAGCAGGAAGGATATCGCTGCCCTTGCTGTTCCTGTACTACTTGTAGACGGAGCCGCACACGTTGCGCATCCGTATATAGGCAATAATGAAGACAAAAAGAAAAAGGATTTTCTTGCCTAGGATTCTGATTCTGATGTCCATATTGGAATGTTCATGCAGGCATAGGCAAAATATGAGGGTTGTCTGTGAGCGATCGTTCAACTTACGACTGTCGTAGCAAAATGATGAAAAAAGCCTGCAGTTGCTACACTCAACCTTGCTAAGATTGAAGCGCAAATCGGGTTGCGACTATCGTGGCAAAGCCTCCTTAATTGGGTTTGTGCAGCCAACATGGAGATTCATTGTAAAAATAGCAGTTTTAGACATGCGGGTTCGTGGGCTCTCTATTGGTTTTCTATGATAGTACTTTCCATTTCGATCGATGAGTGCGCGAATCGCGATTTCTATGACCCCCGATTTCAGCCGCTCTAGTTTGCTTTTGCCGGTCCCTGGGCCCATTCGCAATGCTATCAGCCAACCATGATAATTCCTTGCAATGGACATAAGTAGATAGCAGCTGGGAGTTGTCAGACCCAAAGCCTCATCGCCTCGCTTTATTTCCCCCTCTCTTTGCCGAAATTTCACAAGCTTCCTCAATACTTCCATAACTCTCTCTACCATTTCTACATTCTACCAAAACTTTTGAACGAATATCATGGCTCAAAATACACAGATGCTATCGGTCAACATGGGCGACGGAAATGTCCATTCGGGAAACATAACGAGCAGCTTCAACACCAATGTCTACAAGTCAGATAAGGACGCAGAGATTATGCGCTGGCTCTCCCCACTAGAGCCACACAACAGACACCATAGCGTGCGCACAGGACGATTCGGCGGTGTGGGGGGCTGGCTTTTGGAAGTAAAAGAGTTTCGGGAGTGGAGAAGTGGTGAGGGGGGAGCCGAGAATGCCGTCTTGTTTTGTTCCGGGAATCCGGGAGTGGGTAAAACACACTTAAGGCAGGTGACGTGACTCTTTGCAAAAAATGAAAGTTGCTGACCGCTTGATATATTAGTTCCCTAGTGATAGACAGCCTATGCGATCAGGAAGGGAGGGAAGGTACCGTTGTCACGGGCTTGTACTGCGACTACCTTAGCCAACAAGAACATTCAGTGGCCCACATCATGGGAGCTATTCTAAAGCAGTTGGTAGGCCGAGGGAATATCCCGGAGTTTGTGCGCGAGGCATTTCAAGCAGGGAAAAGTAACTTCGGCGGCCGAGGACCAGAACTTCCGGATCTGATGCGAATGTTGAGGATCGCCATTGCCTCACTACCACAAGTTTTCATCTGCATTGACGCCTTAGATGAATGCTTGCCACAACATCTGCCAGAGCTTCTCTGCTCATTGAGAGATATTGTTCAGGAGTCACCCAAGGCGCAATTATTCTTCACCGGAAGGCCCCATGTGACGGGAGATATTCTGAGATATTTCGCCAAAGCTGTCGTGATACCCATCAGCCCTAACGGTGATGACATAAGGAGTTATCTGGAAATGAAGTTAGAAAGGGACATCGAGCCAGAGGCGATGAGTGACAGTTTACGGGCGGACATTATAAGAATTATCCTGGAAAAAACATCAGATATGTACGTAGGAGTATCTAGCATCCCCGCCCTATCAATAATGCTTACTTACAAACAATTGTACGTAGATTCCTCCTAGTCTCACTCCACATCGAAGCTATTCTAGGAGAGGTCACAATCCGTCAGAGAAGAAAGAAACTCGAAGAGATGACACAAGGCAACGGACTTAGCGATGCGTACTTGGCAACCCTTACCCGATTAAAGGCGCAGAAGGGAAATAAATCAATACTTGGACTGAAGGTGCTGATGTGGGTGCTGTATTCGGAACGGCCATTGATGGCGGAGGAGCTTTGCCATGCCTTAGGAGTGGAGTTAGGGTCTACAGATCTTGATCATGAAAACATCCTTGCGTTACGGACACTTTTAGCATCTACCCTGGGTCTTGTCACGGTCGAGGCATCTTCATCCACTGTCCGCCTGGTCCACTTTACCCTTCAAGAGCATCTCTTGAGTGATTCGACCTTATTCCATAGCTCCCACTCAACAATTGCGGAGACTTGCCTGACATACCTTAATTTTCGATGCGTCCTAGATCTTTCACCAACTCTAGACTCGGCTCCCACAACAATGCCCCTTCTCGAATATGCATCTTGTTTTTGGGGAGACCACACAAGGAAAGGAATGACGGAAAATGTGAAAATACTTGCGCTAAGACTACTCAATAAATTCGACGAACATATCTCGGCTCAGCTATTATTAGTGCATTACAATCAACGCCGTAGCTGGAGAAGCCCTGAGTTTCATGTCGAGAAAGGACCTATAGAATTTACAGGACTCCACGGAGCAGCATTTCTTGGGATAGTAGAGATATTGGCAGCAGTATTGGAGATGAAGGAATGGGATGTTAATGCAAGGGATAATGCGTCGTGTACGCCTCTCATATGGGCAGCGGTACGGGGTCATAAAGAGGTTGTAAAAATGCTTTTAGAACGAGGGGATGTTGATCCTGACCTTGCAGACAGCGGATGGAATCTAACACCACTCTCGTGGGCTGCAATGATGGGACATGAGGGGATATTCAAGGTGTTTTTGGAACGAGAGCATGTCAATCCCGACCAGTCAAGCCCCGAATATGCCCTAGTAGCACTCTGGATAGCCGCTAGTAGTGAGCATGAGGGGATAGTAAAGATGCTTTTGGAACGAGAGGACGTCAATCCGAACCAAATACCCACCGGATATTCCTGCACACCACTCTCAATCGCAGCTATAAAGGGGCGTGAAGGGGTAGTAAAGATGCTTTTAGAACGAGAAGACGTCAATCCCAACCTGCCAGACACCAACGATGGCAGCACGCCACTCATGCATGCCGCTAGGTTTAGGCGTGAGGGGATAGTAAAGATGCTTTTAGACCGAAACGATTTCCGCATCGACATACGAGATTACGAGAACAAAACCGCACTGTCATGGGCTCTCTCCGAAGGACGCGACAAAACCGCGAGGATGATATCGGAACGGGCCATTAAGTCCGACACAGCGGATCCCAGTAGCCAGGAATCACTCCCGTCATCGGCCGAGGACGGGGACGAGTTTATAGCAGATACAGAACTCAGAGATGATTACTCAAACACCAATAGCCGGGAACCTACATCCCCACCAGCAAACCCAATGCGCCGCAAGGGTGTTAAGTGGCGAAGGCTCTACTCCTGGCTCAATCGATAATATCGTCCTCTCTACCGAACTGTCCAGCCTGCCGCAGCACACCTCCCCTCCCCTGGGCCTCCGAAGTTCACGTATTCTTCAAATCAAACCTCCCCTCAATCCGAACAACGCCCCATCGGTTTTCCAAATCGCAGTCTATCATTTAGTCATCGCCGCTTCCGTTTTGTATTTTATATTTTCTCCTTTATATCCTTCCTCTTTCGTTACTAGATAATATTCTCATTTTCATAGATAATAATATATCTGGGGGTGGGATCGGGTGTTGGCAAAACTTTCAGAGATTTAGATGTATGATAACTAGACTTTTATATAAAGAGCGTTGTTCGAATTTCATACAGCAAATCAAGTTATTCAATTCAAAAACATAACCAACTAACTCACAACCCAAATGCATAGAAAAAAATTCCATCATGCAAAAGCAAAATAATAAAAAAAAGGCCTACGCTGTAGCCTCCACAAAAAAACCCTTCTCCCCTTCCTGAGCCTCAACCTTCGCCCACTGCACAATCCAATCCCCAACTGCAACCCTCAACCTTTCAGCCGTACCCGGAGAATCCAACTGCACGATACCCATTGCCCCTGCATTAACCGCAACACTCTCCCTCGCAGCCTTAACCGCCTCCCTTAGTGCGAATAGAACACTAGCACCCAAGAACAGCGGCGGCTCGCCAATCCCCTTGGAGCTCTGAATACTTCTCAGCTTAGCCCACTTCACTCCCTTGAGTAGACCGACGTTGAATACCTGCGGGATATCCGCAAATCCAGGGATCTTGTAGGTTCCGGGCCCACGGGTGAAGAGTTGGCCATTCTGCTGCCACAGTGTTTCTTCCATCGTGAAGAGGCCTTGGCCCTGGACGAAGGCGCCTTCGATCTGGCCGTAGTCGATGGCGGGATTGATAGTGTTGGAAATTGCAGTTGCAACGCCGCACCTGATGCGGGATGTGCCCCTTGATGCGGGATGTGCCCGCATGTCATGGCCGCACTGGGTCGCTTGCTCACTAGTCAATGGACGCGCAAGCCACCCAATGTTTCCATCCTGTTCTTTTTCTTTCCTTTCTCTCATGTCTTTTCCTTTACTCAACCTTTCCTCTCTCTTCTTTCCTTGTAAAAATAAATCACAACAAATTACGGTTTTCATCTCCACTGAATAGAAACTATTCCTCTCCGCTGCGTGAACCCGCACCAAAGATTTTCAACAGATAGAACTGCTGACGTCCTTTTTTTCTGCATGTGCTGAGAACCGTGTGGGAGCCTATGAGTACGTCTAGTTCTACTTCGGAGAGGGCCGCGCCCTGGGTGAAATAGAAGTACATTAATAAGGGATCCATGTAGTTCCCCACTGGAAGCTGATTGTTAGCAATTTATAGAAGCCGTTGGCTGTAAGGTTTACACGGTCGTGGTGGGCTGGGTAGGCAAAGGCTCTCAGAGAGGTGTCCGCGCTGTATTTTTGACACTAGGATTCTAGCTCAATGCTTAGTTTCTGGCAAGCACGCTGGGTGGCCATTATGTTGAGCTCACTACCGGAGAACCCGGCGGTTAGGGACGCATTTGCTACAGTGTTTAAGGAAATTTCGGAGGTAAATATTATGTCCAGTGGCTCTACGGCAAAGCCATATGCGGCACAGTTTAGACCTTGTTTCATCACTTTGGCCACTAGGAGGCTGTTTTTAGTGAATAGCTGGCCTGTGACATACCGATCAGCATCAATATATTGGTGATAATTTTCCCTAGCATACCCCAGTTTTAATTCATGACGGTTTGTGTGAAATCGAATCCGAGTCATCTTTTGTGATCACTCATTAAAGGTAGCGAGCTTGGATACTTTGGCCCTCATGTCCCAAGACTTGCCATCCCCCGAGATCGACCACAATCCCTATTTCGCAAGCGTGACATGAAAGCAAGTGAACGCCCGGCTCTTTTTATTTTCCACAAGCGAAGGTTACAGAATAGTAGTTTTCACCCATAAAACCGAGTGCTGAGTACACTCGCGGTAAGAAAATTACCGGACAATAGAGGAATAACTTTTTGACTGTTACGTAATCATTCCAGATCTAATTCCGCAATTGTCCGGTAATTTTCTTACCGCGAGTGTACCTGTAGGTCACGTGATCTCCGATTCCGAAGGTTCTTCAATGCTGGAAGCGAAGAAAATGTTCAAAGGAAGGCTCTGACCCTTCTCCTATCTTCTACTCCTCCAGAGCCAAAGAAAAAAAAAAGAGAAACACTAAATTACTGATTAAAATCGTAGGTAACTCCAACTAAAGCATCACGTGGCAACTGATGGTCAGGATCTAACCCGAGCGGGTAACTTTCTTGCGAATTTCGCTCGCTGATTGTGATCAACTTTACGTGGATGTTCTAGTGCCATTTCAAATTTACGGAGGTAATGCGGTATATATTTTATTTATTTTCATGACAGTGTGGTTGGCGGGGGAGTCCATTGTCATGGCTGAAGGTTTTCCTGTCTGTAGATATGCAGTTAATTTTGTTTAGACACAGTACCATGAACTGCCATGGATTATTCGTGAACAATATCATATTTTATACTCATTCATAATAGGCATAAGTTATTCACACAAAAAAATGCCGCTTTTGCAACAGGAGAGATCAACCACCAAGGCTACAAGTAGTCAGCACAGAGGCAAAATCGGTGATTTTCAAAGCTTGAATATTTTAGTATCGCGATTAGAGCGATTTAGCCGACCGTGCTATCAGCGTTCTGTGCTCAATTTGAGAGTTAGTTTTCAAGATGATAAGCAACATCTCGATGTCAGAGGGGGCCACCGCATGAGCTGCTACTGTAGGAAGAGCAGCAGGAATGATATCGCTGCCCTTGCTGTTCCTGTACTGCTTGTAGACGGAGCCGCACACATTGCACATCCGTATATAGGCAATAATGAAGACAAAAAGCAAAAGTATTCTCTTGCCTAGGATTCTGATTCTGATGTCCATATTGGAATGTTCATGCAGGTATAGGCAAAATATGAGGGTTTTCTGTGAGCGATCGTTCAACTTACGACTTTGTCGTAGCAAAACGATGAAAAAGCCTGAGGTTGCTACACTCAACCTTGCCAAGATTGAAGCGCAGATCGGGTTGCGACTATCGTGGCAAAACCTCCTTAATTGGGTTTGTGCAGCCAACATGGAGATTCATTGTAAAAATAGGAGTTTTAGAAATGCGGGTTCTTGGGCTCTCTATTGGTATCCTGTGATAGTACTTTCCATTTTGATCGATAAGCGCGCAAAACGCGATTTCTATGACCCTCGATTTCAGCCGCTCTAGGTTGCTTTTTTTGCTGGTCCCTAGGCCCATTCACAATGCTATCAGCCAACCATGATAATTCCTTTCAATAGACGTAAGTAGATAGCAGCTGGCAGTTGTCAGACCCAAAGCCTCATCGCCTCGCTTTATTTCCCCCTCTCTTTGCCGAAATTTCACACGCTTCCTCAATACTTCCATAACTCTCTCTACCATTTCTACATTCTACCAAAACTTTCGAACGAATATCATGGCTCAAAATACACACATGGTATCAGTCAACATGGGCGACGGAAATGTCCATTCGGGAAACATAACGAGCAGCTTCAACAGCTATGTCTATAAGTCAGACGGGGACGCAGAGATTATACGCTGGCTCTCTCCACTAGAGCCACACAACAGACACCAAAGCGTGCGCACAGGACGATTCGGCGGTGTTGGGAGCTGGCTTTTGGAAGTAAAAGAGTTTCGGCAGTGGAGAAGTGGTGAGGGAGGAGCCGAGAATGCCGTCTTGTTTTGTTCCGGGAATCCGGGAGTGGGTAAAACACACTTAAGGCAGGTGACGTGACCCTTTGCAAAAAATTAAAGTTGCTGACCGCTTGATATATTAGTTCCCTAGTGATAGACAGCCTATGCGATCGGGAAGGGAGGGAAGGTACCGTTGTCACCGGCTTGTACTGCGACTACCTTAGCCAACAAGAACATTCAGTAGTCCACATTATGGGAGCCATTCTAAAACAGTTGATAGGCCGAGGGGATATCCCGCAGTTTGTGCGCGAGGCTTTTCAATCAGGGAAAGGCAACTTTGGTGGCCGAGGACCAGAACTTCCGGATCTGATGCGAATGTTGAAGATCGCCATTGCCTCACTACCTCAAGTTTTCATCTGCCTTGACGCTTTAGATGAATGCTTGCCACAACATCTGCCGGAGCTTCTCTGCTCGTTGAGAGATATTGTTCAGGAGTCACCCAAGGCGCGATTATTCTTCACCGGAAGGCCCCATGTGAGGGGAGATATTCTGAGATATTTCGCCAAAGCTGTCGTGATACCCATCAGCCCTAACGGTGATGACATAAGGAGTTATCTGGAAATGAAGTTAGAAAGGGACATCGAGCCAGAGGCGATGAGTGACAGTTTACGGGTGGACATTATAAGAATTATCCTGGAAAAAACATCAGATATGTACGTAGGAGTATCTAGCATTCCCGCCCTATCAATAATGCTTACTTACAAACAATTGTACGTAGATTCCTCCTAGTTTCACTCCACATCGAAGCTATTCTTGGAGAGGTCACTATCCGTCAGAGAAGAAAGAAACTCGAGGAGATGACACAAGGCAACGGACTTAGCGATGCGTACACGGCAACCCTAACCCGACTCAAAGCGCAGAAGGGAAATAAATCAGCACTCGGATTAAAGGTCTTGATGTGGGTGTTGTATTCGGAACGCCCATTAAAGACAGAAGAATTCCGCCATGCCTTGGGAGTAGAGCTGGGATCCACAGATCCAGATCACGAAAACATTCCTGCCTTACGGACACTTTTAGCATCTTCTCTAGGTCTTGTCACGGTTGAGGCATCTTCGTCGACCTTCCGACTGGTCCACTTTACGCTTCAAGAGCATCTCTTGAGCGATTCGACCCTATTCCATAGTTCCCACTCAACAATTGCGGAGACTTGCCTGACATACCTTAATTTTCAATGTATCCGGGATCTTTTGCCAACTCTGGTCTCCCCTCCTCCAAGATTTCGCACCCCCTCATTTGGATCGGGTTCCCGGGGAGACCACCACCCTCAGGCTCTTCCAACAATGCCCTTTCTGGAATATGCATCTTATTTCTGGGGCGACCACACAAGGAAAGGAATGACGGAAAATGTGAAAATACTTGCGCTAAGACTACTCAATAAATTCGACGAACATATCTCTGCTCAGCTATTATTAGTGCATTACGATCAACGCCGTCGCCGGGGGAGCCCTAGGTTTCATGTCGAGAAAGGACCTATAGGATTTACAGGACTCCACGGAGCAGCATTCCTTGGGATAGTAGAGATATTGGCAGCAGTATTGGAGATGAAGGAATGGGATGTTAATGCAAGGGATAATGCGCAGTGTACGCCTCTCATATGGGCAGCGGTACGGGGTCATGAAGGGGTTGTAAAAATGCTTTTAGAACGAGGGGATGTTGATCCTAACCTGGCAGACAGCCAATTGAATCGAACACCACTCATGTGGGCTGCAAATCTGGGACATGAGGGGATAGTCAAGGTGTTTTTGGAACGAGGGGATGCCAATCCCGACCAGGCAAGCTCCGAATATGCCCCAGTAGCACTCTTTTTAGCCGGTGCATATGGGCACGAGGGGATAGTAAAGATGCTTTTAGAACGAGAGGACGTCAATCCGAACCAGATACCCACCCGATATACCGGCACACCACTCTCAGTCGCAGCTACAATGGGGCAGGAAGGGGTAGTAAAGATACTTTTAGAACGAGAAGACGTCAATCCCAACCTGCCAAGCACCAGAGATGGCTGCACACCACTCATGTATGCCGCTATGTTTGGGTATGAGGGGATAATAAAGATGCTTTTAGACCGAAACGATATCCGCATCGACCTATGAGATAAAGAGAACAAAACCGCACTGTCATGGGCTCGCTCCAGGGGACACGACAAAACCGCGAGGATGATATCGGAACGGGCCACTAAGTCCGACACAGCGGATCCCGGTAGCCAGTAATCACTCCCGCCATCGGCCGGGGACGAGGACGAGTTTATATCAGATTGGGAACTCAGAGATGATTACCCAAACACCAATAGCCGGGAACCTACATCCCCACCAGCAAACCCCATGCGCCGAAAGGGTGTCACGTGGCGAAGGCTCTACTCCTGGCTCAATCGATAATATCGTCCTCTCTACCGAACTGTCCAGCCTGCCGCAGCCTCCCCCACGCCGGGGGTTCGATGTTTCTCGTATTCTTCAAATCAAACCTCCCCTCAATCCGAACAACGCCCCATCGGTTTTCCAAATCGCAGTCTATCATTTAGTCATCGCCTCTTTCGTTTTGTATTTTATATTTTCTCCTTTATATCTTTCCTCTTTCGTTACTAGATAATATTCTCATTTTCTTAGATCGTATTGTACCTGGGTATGAGATCGGTGTTGGCAAAAGATTTAGATGCATGATAACTAGACTTGTATATAAAGAGCGTTTTTCTAATTCCGTACAGCAAATCAAGTTATTCAATTCAAAAACATAACCAACTAACTCACAACCTAAATGCGCGACAATAAAGCTAAAGAATACATGCATAGAAAAAAATCCATCATGCAGAAGCAAAATATAAAAAAATAGTCTACGCCGTAGCCTCCACAAAAAACCCCTTCTCCCCTTCCCGAGCCTCAACCTTCGCCCACTGCACAATCCAATCCCCAACCGCAACCCTCAACCTTTCAGCCGTAGCCGGAGAATCCAACTGCACGATACCCATCGCCCGTGCATCGACCGCAACACTCTCCCTCGCAGCCTTAACCGCCTCCCTTAGTGCGAATAGAACACTAGCACCCAAGAACAGCGGCGGCTCGCCAATCCCCTTAGAGCTCTGAATACTCCTCAGCTTAGCCCACTTCACTCCCTTGAGTAGACCGACGTTGAATACCTGCGGGATATCCGCAAATCCAGGGATCTTGTAGGTTCCGGGCCCACGGGTGAAGAGTTGGCCATTCTGCTGCCACAGTGTCTCCTCCATCGTGAAGAGACCTTGGCCTTGGACGAAGGCGCCTTCGATCTGGCCGTAGTCGATGGCGGGATTGATGGAGCGGCCGACGTCCATTTTTATGTCTGTGCGGAGGACTGTGTGGGACCCTGTGAGTACGTCTAGTTCTACTTCAGAGATGGCGGCGCCCTGGGTGAAGTAGAAGTACATTGGTAAGGGGTCCACGTAGTTGCCCCATTTGTAGCCGATTGTCGGCGTTTTGTAGAAGCCGTTGGCGGTGAGGTTTACGCGGTCGAGGTAGGCGGCGTGGGCGAGGGTTTTGAGGGTTGCGTCGGGGCCGTATTTTTGACGGTAGGGCTCTAAGCGGGCGTTTAGTTGCTGACAGGCGTGCTGGATTGCCATTCCATTGAGATCACTGCCGGCGGAGGCGGCGGTCGGAGATGTGTTTGCTACTGTGTTTGAGGAAGTCTCGGAAGTGAAGATTGTGTCTAGGGGGCAGTTTAGTTCTTGTGCTGCGATCTGGCACATTTTTGTGTACAGTCCTTGACCCATTTCCACTCCTCCATGAGCAAGCAAGACGGAGCCGTCGTGGTATATGTGTACTAGCGCACCGGCTTGATTCAAGTGTAATGCCGTCGCGAAAGATAAACCAAACTTTGTCGGGATCAAAGCAATTCCCCGCTTCTTCCATTTATGCGTGCGGTTGAATTCCTCCACTTGCTGGACGCGAGCGTCGTAGTCAGATTCAGCTTTCAGCTGAGTTATTATCAGCGGGACATGCCAATCTTCGATGGGCTGTAAGAAGGGAGTCAATTCGCCCTCCTTGTATAGATTCCTCCAGCGGAGCTCGTCAACAGATATTTTCAAGCTATCGGCTATAGTTGTCATAATGCATTCCGAAATGTACTGGCCTTGCGGAGCGCCAAAGCCACGGAAAGCAGTGTTGGAGTGGGTGTTTGTCTTGCAGATGTGACCGCGGAGGTGAACGTGAGGAATCCAGTAGCAGCTGTCTATGTGCGTAAGTGCACGGTCCATAACGGCGCCGCTGAGGTCGAGGGAGTATCCGGCATTATTGTAGACATCTGCGTCGAGGACTTGGAACATTCCGTCTTTTGAAACACCGACTTTCCAACGTGCCTGGAACGGGTTCCGTTGGCCGGAAGTCATCCTATAATCAGTCAGCACCACTCACCAAGCTATACGTAAAAAAGAAAAAACATACATATCCTCATCACGGTTGAGCATACATCTAACCGGCCTTCCGACCTTCTTCGCAGCCACCGCAAGAATACAAGCTAACTGCGCGGCCTTACTCTCCTTACCGCCAAACCCACCACCCATCCTTTTGACTTTCGCCACTATCTTAGAACTAGGTACACCAGTAACCTGCGCAACAAGCTCTTGAACCTCCATGATACTCTGAGTGCTAGACCAGACCTCCATCTCGCCATCTTCTGGCCTCGGAATTACCGCGGCAGCGCCAGTCTCCAGGTAGAAGTGCTCCTGTCCGCCCATTCTAGAAACACCCTCAAAGACAAAATCACAATCTTTGAACGCTTCAGCAGTGGGCTTTCCTCTGATGAGCATTTTGCCGTACGGGAAGAAGGACTTTGCCGCAATTGCCTCAGAGATAGTCAAGATCGGTGGCAGCTCCTCATACTGGACATCAACCAACTGGGCCGCCGCCTGTGCAATAGCCGCAGACTCCGCGTATATCATGCCAATCGGTTGACCATGGGAGTGGACCGAGCCCTTTGCAAAGAACGGATCATCTTTCACAACAGATCCCCAGAGGTTCCGCTCATCATCGAGATCATTAATGTCGACATAGCCAACCACACCAGGCACCTGTAGCGCGGGTGTAAAATCAACTTTGGTAAGCTTAGCATGAGCCCTCCCCGACAATACCAGACCTCCGAAGAGTTGGCCTTCAATATTGGGCATGTCATCAATGTACTCAGCTTCTCCAGTGGCCTGCTTCAAGCCGGATAAGTGTGGAATTTGCTTTCCCACAACCCTCTGCTCATACGGGTTGTCATTGTCTCTGGATCCATAGGAGACACCGCGGTGAATCTCCTCAATAATCTCGTGATCGACTTGCTGCTCCTGAGTTCCAAGCCCCAATTCCGCAGCCACCTCATGCCAGAAACGGAACAGAAAGGAGAACGCGAGGGTTTTACGGTAGGTCGGCATACCACCGGGTACGGTAAAGCCAAGCGGGAAGTCCTAGTAATCATTAGCCATCATGGGTTGATACTTGGTAGGGTTAGGGTTACCTTCTCCATAGCCGCCATAGCGTCTTCAAGAACGGTATTATCAAACCACTTTTTGCCAAGGAGTGCCTCCATAGTGTTCTTTGCCTCAATAGTTTTCGGTGCCATTCTACGTTTATCAGTAAAGACTAACTGATGCCAGGAGAATACACATACCCTCCGTAGGCTAGCGAGATATCCGTAACAATACCACACTCGTCAAGAACGACCCTGAACCCCGAAGTCACAATAGCAATATCATCGTCCTTTCTCTTTGCCTGCTTGTAAGATTTGATAACCTCTCGAGCACCCTCTGCTGGCAACGGAATAGTCAACTTCGTAATGATAGCGTCCGCTGGTAATGCTGTCGTCCTATACTTGAGAAAGAACTCCTTCATAGGCAGCGTAAACACTCCACGAGTCTTTGACTGTGCAGTAAGATCAGCCCCGGAGGCGAGAAGCACGGGATTAAGATCCGAAATAGGGGAAGCAGTAACAATATTTCCGGCGGGCGTAGCGGTATTCCGAATCTAACACCCCATTAGCCCTAGCCAACAACCAAGCAGGAGAAAGATGTAGGCAACACACTTGTCTACCTGCAAAATACCTCAACTGCTTCCTAATAGCCTCAAGCACAAATGCCCTCTTTCCCATTTTGTTGTACCCCTCCAAGCATGCCTTTTCTAGAACCGTTAGCGAGGTATTTCCCCCAATAATGACCTCGCCTTTAACTTCGTCGATGGAAAAGCCCTTGAGACCTTCAATGTCACCCACATATACCGATACCGCATACTTCTCATGCTTGAATTTGACCTCGACTTGCACTTCACTACTCCCGGCCACTATCTTTGCGGACGGGTAAGCGTGCTTGAGGTCGACAAGTTGCTCGATAGTGGTGGGCCTGAACCAGACCTTTTTCTCGTTCCCATAAAAGATTGGCTGCTTGGTATACTTCCTCAAAGCTGGCGGGAAGATGATCTCAGTATGGGGCTCGTAGGACTTGAAGTTGAATTGCGGGAAATGGGTTTCCTCCTTCGGTGCGCCAGCATCGGGAGCGGCTTTATTCCCGCCAGATGGCAATTGGCAACAATCATCGCGCCCACAAGTCTTTAGCGAAGTACCACAAGCAGCGCCAGAAAGGGGGATCTCTTCCGCCTCTGTGATATCCGTTTCGCTAGAGCTCCCCGTATCATCACTAGAGCCCCCATCCGCCGGCAATCTAACCGTAGGAGAGTCTTTACAGCACCCACCCGGCCGTCCACAACTCCCAACCCCGGAGCCCTTCGCTCCAGAGATATAATTCCCATTCAATTCATCTTCCCCTTCAATTCTCATCTTCTTTTCCCCCTCAAACACCACACCGCCCAAATCCTCCCTAACAAAACTCTTCGCAGCATCTAAGATAGGCTTATACCCGGTGCACCGGCAAAGGTTTCCGTCCAACGCGCCCTCCAGCTCAACCATCTCCTCACTAAGCACGTAGTGTTGGGTCAACGGATCGTACGCATTCCGGAGAAGCGCATATAGACTCATTACTATACCAGGGGTGCAAAATCCACACTGCGAGCCATGCAGCTTTGCGATTCTTTCTTGTAGGGGGTGTGGATTCGCAGCGGTACCGAGCGCTTCGATGGTGAGAACGTGTTTACCCTCCACTAACACAGACAACTCTATCAGTCTCAACCCCAGGGGAAGAAATTCGAGGGGATAACAAACCGCTCAAAATAGGTGCTAAACAAGCATTAATCGCTAAATGCTCAATCCTCCCACCAGCGCGCACATCCTGTACAACGACAGTGCAAGCCCCACACCCCCCCTCTCCACATCCCAATTTCGTCCCCTTAAGCTTGCGCTGCGAGCGGATAAAGTCCAGCAATGTGGCCTCGGGGTCCACGGACGTTAACGTGATTTTCGTCCCGTTCAGGTAGAAGTTCAGACATGAGCTTTTGTACGTGCTCCTCACGAGTGGCGAGAGCGCTTCGTTCGCGGTTGGCCCAGATGCGGAGGGAGTTGGGAGGTCCATTTCGAAAAATCGTGATTGTTAAGAATCAGTGAGGGAATGGATGAATGGGAGAGAGGTGGGTGGAAGGGGTCCTCCCCTCCTTAGTTCGGTTTGCGTCGGATAATACGGCATGAGCTACAAGTGGGGGATCGGCTCGGTTAGCATTTTATCGATAAGGATAGGGAGGGATAAGCCACACGCTTTTTCCATAACTCAGCCACTCTCTGCTCCCCGCCTAGCTCTCCCGCGTTCCCGCTCCGATGAACCTAGTTCACCGTTTAATAGTAATTTATTTCGCCTACAAACGTGTGGCAAACTACCGCACACTCTTTGCCGCAAACTACCTGCGCAGATTAAATATGCTTAGCGATCTCAAACGTTTTCCGAAAGTCTTGGCGCTCCCCCATGCATAATTCATGCCCAAGCCTCCCGACACCCCCCAACTGGCCAAATTACGGTATTCTACGATCTTAGGGAGCCGCAAAAGCGTTCTTTCCGTTTTGGCGATCTGGCGAGACATCCTTTCTCAAACGGGATTTCTGTGTGGAGAAGCGAGAAGTCTAAATGAATCGTAATTCTATTAGCGGAAAGTGGAGGCCAGCGTGCATAGCGCCCCTCCAAAGTTCTCGACATTACGAGTACAGGCTGTCAAGAAAAAACTTTTAAAAATATTTCCTCCGGTTATCATAATACCCCGCAGAGAATCCCTTTTCAATAAAAAGCCTCTAATTTCCTTTGTCATATTCTCATTTGACTAGCTGGCGAGTTCAAAATCAATAATTAGAAATCATACTGCAGAAGGCTGTTTGATAAATTTAATAAGCTTTCCACATGACCTAACAGGTATCATAATATATAAAATCTAAAATCACTAGCAAGTCCTAATCTATTATTCAAATACTGTAGTTTTATCGGAGGAATTTTTAATCACCTCTTCTGAAGAAGAAGAGGATACTATTCCCGATACAGAAATTCTAGATCAATTTTCGCTGCGGGGGCAGGTTTCGGTTATCCGGAAGCATACTCGAGTACGATGTTTAGAGTAAGGATCGTTGTAGTGCTTGTAGCTAGAACATGCAAATAAAACTCGCAAGGGCATTCATTCTTCACATACTATGCGCGTCGTTTATACACTTGGTGTTAGCACAGTACGATAGGTATGATATTTTAGAGGATACTCCCCGGGAATGTTTTTAATATATCAATGTTAACAGAGTACTGTCCCGCAATCTCCAATCACAATACCCACTCCACTCCAAACACCGCAGAAACCCGAACACCCGACCCGACCGACCGCACACCAACGGCCGGAACCCCCCAACCCTATCAAAAGACCCAACAAACAAAAAAAAGCTATCCCTTACGGTAGTCTGTCGAGACATGCGCCCAAGATATCGGGTCAAGAAAAAGAGCGAGATCTGCAAAGTAACCTTCCCTAACCGGAAATAAATTAACGATATCTGGAAAGCATCCTTCCCTGACCGGAAGTAACTTTCTTGGCATTTAAACTAAGAACCTCTAGCGCCGATTTCTTGGGCGCAGAGACGGACTAAGGGATAGAAATGATAATCTCATAATCTCTCTCCCCCAGGTTCTGCTCTCTCTCTCTCTCTCAGGAGTGCATAAAAAATAAAAAAATGACAAAATATCATATAAAAAATCCCTAAAGCCTTACGATAATTACTACGGTACACCCAAAAATGGCAACCCCAACGACCTACGATACCGTAGCACCTATCGGTCGGTATCCCAACCATTCATTCCATTCCATTCCAACTTCCCCGTGCAGGGCACTACCCCCTTCCCTTCCACCGCTCAATCTCGCCCTAACTCATCAACCAACCACAAACCCACACCCCACAACCTACAGTAGGATAAACCGGTAACCGCAATTTATCATCACCCCCCCCCCTGCACTGCACTGCACTGCACTTCACTACAATGCACAGTCACACCTACCTACCTACCTCACAACTGCTCACTCGCTACAAGTACACTATATTACCGGAATTATAACTTTAAAAGTGCTGTGAAGTCGCCTGACGCTGGGATAAAATAGATTGGTAAGGCTGAGTTGTGACTTTTTTTGCTTGAAGTGGGATTGGATTGGTAGCCTTGTTGTCGCCGTGGTCATTTCATGTCATGTCATGTCACGTTGGATTGGATTGGATTGCGTTGCGTTGCGTTCGGTCGGTCGGTCGGTAAGGTCGGGTCGGGTATTGCGGTGAGGAATTGTCCGGTCGGTTGGGTGGGTGGAAATGATTGATTGGGTTGGACAGAAGGAGGGAGGGAGGATCGGGTATGATATAATGTTGGGGTTAGAAGCGGGGTGTTCTTCGCTTGTTTTGTTGCGTTCCGGGGGGTCCCGGTGGTGCTGTGCTGTATAGTAGAGTAGAGTACAGGTGGGAGATACGGTAGGTTTTGGCTTTAAAGTGAATTTTAATAGTGCTAGTTGCTGTTCGCGCGCGTGCAGGTTGAATTCAAAAGGTTTCGCTGCTTTATTCATTCATTCATTTATTCATTCGTACGATAGGTATACTGTACTGTACAAAACTCCCCCCATCACTCGCTATGCAACTATAAAATACAAACTCATTTCTTTCATCGGATAACCACTTCATTCTCTTTTAGTAGCCTGCCCGTAACTAGCCCTCTAAGCACCCTACTCCCCCTCGTGTACAAGAGCCCAGCGAATGCCGCTGAGGTACTTTGCAATGACGGCAATCATGCCCGCTAGATTCCCGCCTTTCTTGCTACTGCCCCCAACAACACCATTACTACTACCATTACTATTTTTGCTATTATTGCTCTCATTATCATCACCCCCTAAGCCTCCGCCTTCCCTTCCATCCCGCCCCCGCCGGAATATGCCCTCGAGAAAGCCTCTCATTTCGCCCTTTGCATCCCAGACAATCTCTTCTTTGACACCACCGTGCCCGGCCCAGCAGATGAGCGCGGCAAGGTATAAGCACCAGGAGTAGTGGAACCTTCCGTCATCTGCGCTCTCCAGCTGGAAGGAGTTGCAGATCATTGCGGCAGCGTGATAGGCACTTTTTCTAGCGGCGGGGTGGCGGACCAGGATTTGATCACTGCGCACGAGCGATCGTAGTCCGTTGGTGACACAGGTTTGCCCAGAATATTGCGTGCGCCGGCGTAGACTTGCAAAGAACGGATATCCGTGCGCAGGATTAGGTGGGCAGTGTGGTGGAGGGCTATTGTTGATCTCGCTGCCTTATCCTTGACACCGCCCGGGGAAGACGACATCGGTGACGATGGGTAGGAGTCAAAGTCGAGTTTCCAGGCGTCGTAGGCGACTGCGATGCGGGATTGCCAGGATGTGGTTAATAGGGAGGAGTCTGGTTGGAAGCCTTTTTTTTTTTGAGGGGTTTTCCCGTTAGCGAAATGACATTTTCTGCACACTCGTCTTAAGTTATGCGTCTTTAGGGGTTTTCCTGGACGTGCGCCCTGCATCCCATCCCATCGCACCGCCCACGCACGCCCTACGGAAGAGAAAGGCAAAGGTATAATAGTTTAAGGTCAAGGAACTTTAAGCGACATACCTAGAGACATCTGATCCCTCCTCCTCATATCCCACATTATGCTCATCGGCCCGTACAGGATCAACAGCCTCGAAAAGCTATTCTTTACAGGCGTCGTCTCCCTAGGATTTAAGTATAGCTTTATTATCTTCAAAAACGGCGGAGGCGGGCGTCCCGCCTTCCTAGCCTTGTACCAAGCCTCCGCCCGAGTTCGCTTCCCAGGTCTGGGAGCCGTAAGGCAGCGGCAGGCGCAATTCAAATACCGACATGCAGAGTGATTGGGAGAAGAGAACCGCACGTTGGACGTCCCATAGGAACGCTAGTAGTGCCAATCGCTTCTTCTCTTCCGCGATGATCCATTCGCGCCATTCCTGATCGATATCTTTGCGTTGGAGGGAAATGCGCAGTAGAGTGCTGGTTTGACAATCGCTCCTTCTAATAAGCTGTTTTTCAAGAAAGAAGAAGAAAAAAAGAACAATACGCGATTAGCGTTTTTGTATTTTTTTTGTAGACCAAACTGGTCCCCCCCCCCGATATGGTAGATAAAAGAGAGAGAGTTATTTACGTTAATCAATAACTCATGGAACAAATTCGCCATATCATGCTGCCTCATCCCCGCCCTTAACTTCCCAAACATCTCGATCAATAGTACCGCTTGCAGTGCCCACAGTTCGAGCGTAGCATGAAAATGATCAGACTATATATCCGTTCCCTCCCAGATTCGTCCAAATTAGTTCCTAACTTCCTCCCCCACACCTCGGGAGTCATAAAACCTACGCTGACCAAGGCCCTTCTCAGCACGTCATGAACCCTCATCGCCATCTGGTGTGCATCCTTCCCACCGTACGTGGCACCAAGCATGAGCACGCTCACTAGGAGCAAGGCGCTCACATTGCTAGGGTCGAATGATGGACGGTTAAGAAGTGGGTATGAAGGGTTGAAACGAGAGAAGAAGAGGTCTAGGTAGTTTTGTAAAGCGGAGAGTGAGAGGAGCGGGTCGCTCCAGTCGAATTGGGGCTCCACATTGGCATTGGTAGTAGCCTGCATTATGAGTGAGAGGACTCGTGTACGGGATACTTCGTCGATCTTAGGGAGTGATTGGCAAGATAGAGTCGGTGATGGCGATTCTGATGTTGATGCAGAGGTAGACGCACATGAGTGGAAATTATTGGGGCTGAGGGCGGGAGAACCAGCAACAGGAATTGAGTGCTGGGTATGTGGAGTAGAAAGAGTGCGTGCTAGTTCAGAACTAGGTGAATGCTGTGTGATATTCGTCGTCGTCGTCGTCGTGGTATGTGAGTCCCTAGATAGAGTGTCACGAGACATTGACTGTGGGTCGGAGAGAAAGTAAAGAGAGTGATCCTCCACCGGGGGGGTTGTACTCAATTCGCGAAAGCCCCGGAAATCCTGATATTTTTGCGACACGATTCCCGACGCAACACTCGATGCTTTACCATCAAACAAGAATGAAGAATTGTCCACTGGAGTCGCCATCAATTGATCATTATCCCCAGAGTCAGCAGCAAACGGAGGTTCAAGATCCATCTCCATCCCTGACTGCCCCTGGCTTAAATCAAACCCCGCACCACACTGCCCGCCGGTGCCGGAGGGGCCGTCCGATCCGCCGAACGACCAGGCATACCCCCCCAGCGTAGTAAAAGGCACAGTAAAGCTAGGCACCGGGTCCAGGCTAAATGCTTCAAACTGAGCCTGGAAATTCGCGATAGTGGCTTCCGCTGTAGAGGGTGGAACGCCCGGGAGCAATGGATCAAGCTGATACGTATGAGGAGGGGGCGGTGAGGGTAGTTGAAAGTTCCCATTCTCAAACATACCCGGCTCGGTGAATTCTAATTGTTGACTCTGGAATCGATCGAAAGCTCCCACCTCTGTTTCCGTTGCTGTTGCTGCCAGAGTAGATCCACCGCTAGCATGACCCCCGCTATTGTGCTGCCGTCGGACGGAGGGCGCGGTAGAGTAAGATGGGGATACAGATTCGGTGGTCGTAGCGTATGTACCCCGGCTACTTATGTTTCCCGCTTCATCGCTACCACTACCGCCATCTTCCCGCGTCTTCCCCTTCTGGCCCTTCGGAGAAGTAGACGGCTTTGGTAGCGAGGCAAGGCTAGCTGCTGGTCGCGTGGTAGTAATTTCCCCGTTTTCATCTCTCCAACAACGCTTCCTGGTAACCAAGACTCCCAACCCTTCCCCACCCGCTAGCTTGTCCTTTTGCGCGTGTCGCTCCATATGTCTATCTAATCATACCGGAAAAAACCGCACATTAGCCACTTGAACTCCAAGCCCACACCCTTCCTCTCCCCCTCTAGCAAAGTGAATACAGCATCGGGAAACCCTTACCTAGCAAATCTGGTCTTTTAAAGTGCGCGCGACACCTCTTACAAGTACCGGTATCTGGGGAATCCGGGGAGGGGGGACGGTGGTTCAACTCATGACGCTGCAAGTGCTCAGCGCGAGTAAACGCCTTTCCGCAGCCCTGGTGGTTGCAGCGGAAGTTGCGGACCTTGCGATGTTTAGACTTTGGCGACGAGGCGGCTGTGGGTAAGGATTGGGATAAGGGTTCCATTTGCGGTTTGATCTTTTATCCGTTTTCAATTTCCAAATAGAAGGTTAGGTCAGGGATATATCGTAAGGGTAAGCGCCGTGAAGGAAGTATTTTGGATCTCGGATAGATTTTGGTGGGGGTTATGGCACAAGTAAAAGATAGGGTACAGACGATGAGGAGGGTAGAGATAACGCCTAAGATGAATTGTACGAGAGGACGATACAGAGAAAGTACACGAAGGCTCCCAATTTTTGATAGCGGTTTCGTTTTTTATATTTTGTCTCTTTCGTTCGATGGAAGGCCTCTCGTATCGAATTGTTCGGGCTCTGTGTACAGTATCGTGGTGGGTCGGGTAGAAGCAATGATACTGTTTGTTCTGCAAAGCTGATGAAGTCTGGAGTCTGAATGATTGAAGAGATGTGGGAGGATCGGCCAATATAAAGCCTCTCCCTTCCAAGCAGGCCGAGCTCTGGTCGTGCATGGTAGTGTGTGTAGCGCACACTGGAAGCAAAGCAAAGTTTTGCGGTGTCTCATTCGCAATAATGTGCACCACTGCATCCCACCACCGCCCACTCCCCGATCCATCCGTAGCGCAGGACGGAAAAGCCCTCCCCCCCGATGCGGGCCAATCTGGAACCGCAAGTACAATAATCCGAGTGTCAAAGTAGCCATGCAGGGAGGCACAAGGAGAATTCCGTCCTCCACATCCCCAATCCAAATCTAACTCAGATCCAATCCCACCTCTCGCCTTGCTATTGCTAGTCAAAGCGCATCGGACAGTAGCAAGCTCTGGTGAGCTAGCGCACCTTACGTTAGGCATATCTATGCTGTCCCTAACTCGAATACTCGAGTACAGTTCTTCACGCCCTCGGTAGTTCAACCACAAAATCCCATCAGCCAACCTACCCTCCCTTCTTTATTCCTTCCTTTCTTTTTCCTCCCTTCCCATTTTTCTTCTTCGCCTTTGCTTGGCTGTGCGCACCGACGATAAGCTTTCGTACCGTTGGCCAGATTACCGTATCGCACAGATGGGATGAGGAGGAGGAAAAGAAAAGAAATATTCTTTTGCCAACCTTGTATTCTTCTGCAATTGTGCAGCGAATGACGCTTACTTGCCTGCGTGTTTGCTTCTTTCGTAGGAAGAGAAGTATGATAACCGTTAAAAGTTTTATGTAAGTTATGTAACCGATAAATCACGCTTGGGGCTGAGTCTGGTTACCGAACTTGCTTGCTTGCTTGCTTCCTCATTCTTCTTCATCCTCTTCCAACTGAGACATCGAGCATCAGTGGTCGCACCGTATCACCCTCCTCTTCCAATTGTGTCTTTTTTTTTCTTTTTTTCTTTTCTTTTCTTTTCTTTTTCTTTTCCTTTTCTCGCTTTTTCTTTTTTTTTTTTTTCCTGTGCTTCCCTCCTTTCCCTTCACAGCACCCAAGACCACACCACACACCCAGGCGAAAACTCTGACATGCGTTGCCGGGTTCTGACGATTCGTGGCTGCTCGCCGAGTTCGCCCGCCATACTTGTACTCCCGTGAGCATTAAACGGGAAACCTACTGGTAAAACCTAAATGTCGCGTGGAAGTCGGTTCCCTTTCTTCTAGGGACTGAGCCCCCTGTTCTATCCCTGTTTTGTCTGGTGTGGTGGGCTGACAAATGGGGTAAAACTGACCCCTCCTAAAATTAAGAAAAAAGTTTTTTCAACGAGAAGGATTGTGTTGTGCTAGAAGTTTTCCATATGATCGCGTGGCTTTAGACCCTTCCGAGGCATCCCAGTACTTTATGCAGGGAAGCTGATTCGTCTCCACGAACCCCTGGGGAAAAAAAAACTCTCTCTCGCTTTCTTTCTTTCTTTATTTCTTCGAGAAGAAGGAAAAGACGTATGAAAAATCCATTGCATCTACCAATCCCTAAGCAATATGTTAGACCGTCTCCTTTCCTTTTCCTCTCACTTAACTCACCTAACTAAGAAGAAAAGAAAGTAAGAATTGATCACAAGACCCTTTCCTTCTTCCTTACTCTCCCCGCCATTAACAACCTCACCAGCCATGTAAAACCTCCACTCTCGCCATTTCTTTCCCTTTCGTCAACCGTAAGATCGGATCGCACCTCGATTTCGCGGGTGCCACCAAATCTGATATCTTGCACAACCAAGAGTGCGCATTTCGTGTGTGTGCATACCGCCCAGATCCAAGCAAAATAGTCAATTTTCGGTGGTGTGCAATAACAGTCCTTTACATCCCCAGGTGTGTCCGTAAAATCGAAAAACATAGCCCTTGCCTCTTTAGAGAATTGTATAGGGTCAGCGGAAATATTTTTTTCGAATTTTTACTAACACAACCGAGTACCAACATTAATATTTGTGCTACATATCGTATTATGCTCGTTGATGGTGATGAGAGGATATAGAGATAAGGATTTTCAAGAGGGGGGGAAGGGGAAGGAGGGGTATGCTTACTACCGCAATTGAGCTAAACGAACCCATCATAGTACAGTACGGTACGGAAGGGAGGGAAGGCTTTGGGCGGGCGGTACCTGGTGCCTGGTGCCTAGCCACGTGTGAGATTTAACATTTTTATTACTACTGGTACCTTGCCGTGATAATAATTGAATATCAGCATTGACAATGGAAGGGTAGTCATACAGTGTTCCCTCTTATCAAATACCCGCCTACAATCACAAATAATAAAAATCAAGAAATTAAAAATCAAACCTCTAAATTCCCCCCAACGGCCACAACTACAAACTCCAATAAACAAATCTACAAACCAATAATTCCGCAGTCCCTTTCAAATCTTACCATACAAGTGCCTACCACGCCATACTGTGAGACAGGTGGATGGGCTCGCGGTCGGCTGCGTGGGGGATCGTAGACATTGCGTGTCGCCAGCGTTGCTAAATTCAGTTGTTTGTGTCACGTGAGGAAAAGGGTATTCAGGGCGGGGAAAAAAGTCTTGAAGATCGACAATCGGCAACCATCCTCTTCTTTCTTCATATCTATCTCTCTACACAAAATCCAATAGAACCACAACGGTGGATGAATGGATTTTCATCTTCTCCTTATTCGTTAAATTTTTCCCATCAGCATTGCGTTTAGCAAGGAGAAGCCAAGGCTCCTGAGACATAATCGCGTTGTGCTTTGGGCGCGCCATTCCCCACCCAAGAACGCTAGGAACCCGGGAGCCTCGCACATTATCGTGCCATCCAGGTTACCAGGACGGCCAAACATTGATCATACCGGGGATGATACAGTACCTCCAAGGTATGATTTACAACACCACTTGTGAGATTATGCTCCAGCAGCCGGGAAACGGCTACAAATACGGATAAACGCAAAAATCCGCGAAACGAGGATATCGAAGCTCTAAACTTGATGAGTACAGTACCGCGCCTTACCCTTAGTCAACCATTGATGCTTTCTGTAGGGACGGAGTTCACGACCGAAGTAGCACTCCTTCGGTTGTACCTCAGAATTATTATTTTTACCCTCTTGGCTCAAGCCACTAGGACTAGGCAAACCACTCACATACCGCATTTAACTTGGTGAATAGGACCCCCGAACTTCCCCCATCTATCCATCTGAACGCCACCAGATCATAACAGCACAAGCACAATACCAGCTTTTACAACCTTCCCCACCCCCAAGCACAGCGGAAAGCTCCGTGATAGCACAAGAACCAGCCTACCCACAGCACAAGCACGATAATTTACATATTATGATACCCCACGGAACCACCCCACCTACTGGCACAGCATCCCACCATACCCCAAGCAATAATACCAAGACAAGCCGAGAAATATCCCAGATCAATCCCAAATTTAACAGCAGCTACCATCGCCATAATAATCTGTCTTAGATATATTTCCACAGAATTGCAAAATTATACAGTATTGGTACTGTACCTCCTCCTCCTTCTCTATCTACGCATTTCCAACGGAGAAAAGAAAACAAGAAATTACTAGCTAAATACCAAAGTATTCCAATTAAAGTTCGTAATCGAAATACCAAATCGTTCCTAATGAGTTCCTCCTCGTGAAGGAGAATTCCGGCCAGGGGTTCGATATATGATACTTTTTCAAGGATTACAAGTAGGAGCATCAGCCGCAACTCCCCTCCCCCCCCCCCCCCCCACTACTACAACGAGAAGCAAGTAAGAAAGAAAAAGGAAAGAAGAAAGAAGCAAGGAAAGGGAAAGGAAAAAAAACCCCGCATTATAGTAATTCCAAAACTACCCGTCAAGCCCCAGCCGGAAGCATCGTAATAATAATAATAAAAACCAGAACTAGCATTAAACGCCCCTGGATAATTCAGATCGCCGGTCTCACTCGCCCTACGGACAGGAGATCTCTTCCACCCCCAAAATAACCAATCAAGCAAACCGCCTCGTGGTATGACAATTACCATCAGGAATGACTAGCATCAGATCTCCCTATGGCCTGCCTTACGATGCACTACCGGCTGCCAGCCAGCCAGCCACCATATGGCGGGTGGGTGACTGGAAGTAGCAAGGTTTATTCATGCCGCTTATGTACAGTACATGCCCTTATGATAGCCTTGTGTTATGATACCCTAGTTACGATACTGTACGATACTCTACCCTCACTTCTGGGAGAGAGAGAAGTAGAGATAACTTTGCTTTCTAAAATCTGAAACAAGAGACATAAGCGGAGGGAAAGTATGTTTATGCATGTACCGTATCGTACTTACTTAATGATCACCGGATCATCCGCCCTCATTCCCGGAGGGCGGTGCATAGCGTAGCATAGCATAGCATAATACCTAACCAGCATCATCTGTGAACTGAACAAAACGCAAACAATTACGCGCAACAGGATTGCCAAGTCTTTATATTGAAAACGCCATGCATATTATCAATCCCAGAAGAGTCCCACACCTTTCACAGAGAATTATATTGCACCTTGCGCCAATCGCGGTGACAAACAGGTAAAACAAAAAAAAAAGTAAAAACAAGTAAAAAAAAAGAAAAAAGAGAAGAAAAAAGCACCCACAATTCCGATAAAGCATGCAGCGAAAATAAAGTGTAGATCGTAGATTTCGGGAGTGCGGATATCGCGAGAGATAAGACAAGAAGGCGCTTGGGCAAGTATGGTAGTGGTAGTGGTGGTAGCGGTCAATAATCAATCAAGTTGGATGCATGCATGCATAATACGATCCGGCTAACTTAGACTCTTTCCGTTTGTTTTTTATAATATCATCCTTTTCTTTCTTTTTTTTTAATGGGGATGGATGGGTTATGATGGGATGGATGGATGGGTGTCATATGATGATAAGATATCATAACTGCAGTACCGGTATGGGTATCTTGCATTGAAAGAATTCCGCCGCCCAGGTTTTCTTTCTCTTTTTCCACGTGGTGGCACGGACGGAATCTACTGTTGGTGTAGGGTATGTGCAAACTCGTGTTCGTAAAAGTTCTCATGCCGGTACTGTACTCTCCCGAGTACTACGAGCAATTGGAAAGAAAGGCTAATCTCTCTCTCCCTCAATTATTCAGTATCATATAATAAATTGTGGTAATAGTTTATAATGCTTTTAGAGGTATATCCGAAAGATAGGTATCAAAAGGGCTCTTACTGCCCTGTTGCTGTAAATGGATAATGTTCTTGAGGTGCAAGGAAGGGTATGAGAACTTTACAAATGCGGCTGTATGCAGCACAATTATTATGACATAATACAAGCATAAGTATCGCTCGCAGAACCAGGGAGGCGGGACTAATTAATTCCCAAAAGCGTAGGGATGATGGGACAGGTACCGCTTGCCGCTATCTTACTCTTATGCGCTTAACCATTGAGTGGGGTTCCATCGTTTGCGCTATGATACGTAGATTCGGGCGGTTGTATGTATGAATACCTAGTTTCTCAGTGCACAGAGATGGGGGTTGCCATGCCAGTGAGCTCAGGGATACCATACCGTTCCTTCCCACCTACCGCGTAAGCCAAAGCGTGAGATGTTCCGTCAAGAATAGTGGCGGTATAACGACATTAAGGAGAGGGAAGAATACTTACTCACGCGCACTACCGTACACTCTACTCTGTATTGTAACGAATCAATTTGTTTTCCAGGAACCAATTTCTAGAGTGGAGGAGGAGGGGACCGACAAGCCAACATAAGCTTTTTGGCGCTATAACCTTGCGCTAATCAGGATAAGGAAGCTTACTGTGCTCTTACCTGTACTTTCTTTCCAAAAAAGTTCTAGCGAGAATTCTCCCGCCTCCCTGCCACGCGATAATTGTTACACTGCCGTAGATCTGCCACATGTCTTCCACCGACAGTAGGGCAATCTAGGAGCAAGCAATCAGTAGCGACTTAAGTTAGACGGCCGGCAAAGGCCGATTGGTAGGTTTTTGTATGGGGAAAAAATGAGCGGCGGTCAGCACTGTTTACAAGTACGGTAGCCACAGTTTCAATCCAAGTAAGCCACTATGTAAAGTTTCTTATTCGAGTTTATTTTTCCAGCTGAGGGAGGGAGGGAGGGAGGGAGGAGTGTTTGAGTTCCTACGTCAGTCGGTTCAGGAGTACCGATAGTGGTAACAGACTAATTATCCTCTCTCAGGGGAAGAATAATATTATGGTAACTACCGGTAAGGCCGTTATCTAATCTATAATAACCGGTAACCGCCGCTACGATAGAACGCATACTTTACCACGTGGGATAGCGGGCCGCCTAGCGAAACTCTCTTTCGCCTCCCCCACCGCACTGCAGTATGTGCGATAGAACGTCAAAACAAAGTGTGGCAAAAATACACTAGCTCGGTTAGGGTTAAGTATCATAGAGTGTAGCCTTTAATGGTTGTCATTGCCGCGGATAATTCGCCACAAGGGTTTTATTCTTGAAGCCCCTCCTCCCCACTCATAGGTACCATAAATACTAGAATGGGTAATTGAGAATGGCGCTGAGGTATCTGGGCATATTACCAGTGAAGAAAATAGTGGGATAACGGAATTCCTCACCAAAAAAAAAAACAGGGGTATATAGGGAAATCATTAGCCGCCGAAAAAGAATATTTAAAATTCAAGACAAGGCTTGGATAGCCTCGATTACCTTGGGAATTTACCTATGTACATGGAAATTTCTCGTCAAAGGAAACTCCTGTTCATAACTGCGGTACCAGAAATCACTTACGGCAACAACAACAACACTGCATAACAGGCACTTTTTGCTATGGGTATGATACAAGGAAAAAGTAAAGTGGAGAAGCAATAGGATCAGTATATCATATGAAATCATCTCCACCCTAATGCTAAACTCTAAGCTAATATCAATTTGTAAAAAATTCCGTGCGTTAGGATCTGATCCGCCTTATCCCACTATTATCTTCACCATATGCCGAGCAAACAAACAGGTATAATTCGGAATGAGGTTGCCCTACCGTATTAACTCGTTTAATTGGACTTCACGCTAGGACGTTGGGGTTGCCTTTGCTGATAAGGTCTAGATTTTTTTTCTTTTCTTCTTTCCCGGCCAGTTTTCGCTGTGCGCTCGTCCCCCCCATTCAAGAGAGGGAATGACCAGGGTGACGTCCAATTGAAAGAGTTATTATTCGGTATTGGAGTTTGTTTTTTGGAGAGGGCTGAAACGAATTGATGCCCGGCATGCCCGTAAGCTTCTACATGATACCGGTATTGTGTGTACAGCGAAGTTTACCGGAGGTGTTTACGCATCTATATTGGGCAGTACTAATTCTCTAGCTGTCTGCGTTGATTTCGCCACCGAGATCTGCCGGTATGTTCATGGGAGAACCCGACGGGATCTCGGGTGGGGTGCTCATGTGATGCTTCATGCATTAATGTAGCCTCCGTTATTCAATGCATAGCGCTTGAGGAGGGTTGTATGTAGTGTAGTTCATGCAGCGGACGTGCAAGTGGTGACGACTTGATACGGTGATCTCCCTACCGCCACTACGTCTAAAATTTCCCTTGCGGCAAATAGATTACATGGCCTTGTTCGGGAGTTTTGGAGAGCTTTTACTATCCCTACAAATTCACAATCTCCGTCAGCCCTCTCATCCCCGGGTCCTGAGACAGATAGTCCTGGGGGGTATTTGCGTTTTAACACCACGATTTCCGTAAATTGTTTACCCCGCCCCCGATCGTTACCCCCCCTGGGTTATCCCGTAAAAGATTACCCAAACGGAGTAGTAATCGACTCTTGATACAATATCTAGGGGCCATACCATTTCCAGGCTGTAGCCCACCATAAAACTGCCGCCCCCAACGCCTGCCACGGCCCGGAAGATCCGATGACGGTCATAGCATCGAGTGACATCCCGTGAAGTGATATCCTTCACATCCTGGCCACTACCAAGGTTATATCCCCACCCATGCAACTGACCATAAAGGAGAAAAGATCCCACTTTCACCGGTCTCTCTAAAGCTCAAGCCCACCTGCCCCCAGACATTGCCCAAACGGGTTCGGCACCCGCAGCCCACATCAATGTCTGGGGCACTGCATGCAAGTCGAAACTAGTTTACCGCCCGGTATCTGTGTATTTCGCAAACATATCGGGAGCCTTCTTAAACCTTGCCATAAACCTAAAAAACCTGCAAACCCCCATTAATGGTCAGACCGGAGGTCACGAGGGCATCCCGTATTAACCCTCCCGCATATGACACCTCCGAGAGAGGTTTCAGGGAATTTCCTTGCCCGGTGCATCCCATATCTGCGATTCTTTGGCGCGCTATGCGTCTACACTCGGTGATAACGAGGGGCTTCTTTGCGGGGAATAGTAGGCCGCAGGAGATCAAGAAACTCTTAGTAGAATTTATTGAAAAGTAACGGTAATGCGATAAGGGACCATACCATTGTGCAGGAGAAATAGTGGTTGGCTAGGAGATACTCCCTGATCTAAGCCACTGGAACTACCCCATTACTGCAAGTACTGCAGGGCTCGGAGGTCCCACGCTAGCTTAGTGTGTGTGATGTGATGAAGGGTTGGACCACTCTTCACGTCTTGTCACTCGCTCCCGTGATTTGTCTTGGCATCATCTAATACGTCATGAGCCGCATGACGTTTGTACCGTAGTTTGCTGTTCTTCGTTTCGTGTAACGTGAGACCAAATGCTTTCCAAGCGTGAGAATTTTTCCCCGTCAAGTATGATAGCCATTAATATTTCGCACGGAGAGGCTTGGTCAACAGATACCACCCAAGTTATTCATACATGCCCCTAGGCTCTCAGAGCACAACTCAGTCCTAAGAGCCAGGAGACCACTAGTAGCGCGTCAAAACTTGGGGGACCCCCGCGCCCTAAATTGGTGCCGTACCTTAAAAACTGAGATAATCGAACAATGTGTTAGTTATGTCGTTGGACTTGCCTCCTCTGGTATTGCTTGGTTCTTTTTTGCTTTTGTATGATTTTTAGAGAGGCTGAACAGCTCTGTCTCTGCAGTATCTCTCGCTCATTTTCTAAGCAGGAAATTCCAGACATTGCTCGGTACTCGGTTGTGGACGTTAGTGATGAGAAAGTCTGGTTTGAAGCCGCCACGCTAACTACTGTCAGGTTAAAAAATTTAACGATTTAATTTGGCAGCTTTGACACCCCTAGCCCTAGTCCCGCCATTCGCTAAGGCCCATACCCGAACAACCGCGTTCTGGGGCTGTGCCGTCAGCATAGGTACCGATAGTACCCGAGCAGAGCGAGCTCCCCGAGTGCAAGAGCCGGGTTAGCCTTAACAACCTTATGTGCGGCTCAAAATTGAATACCTCCCATGCAAATTACTTTCTTTACCCACCCAACCAGAGCACAATATGTTTGAGAAATTAAATAGTAGAGTTACCTCCCAATTGACCTCCTATCGATATAAAGACAGAAGTTTAGAAATAGTTATTATGGTCGAGTTTTGATACGTTTCTTGTCGAAGTCCTTTTTTGTGGGCATTGTTTGGTGTCACGCGCGGTATTGAGAAGGAGAAATCCGGGAAGCGAGCAGAGCCCCAGGGGGATCGTTTACCCGGCCGAAGGGAGGAAAATTTGTCCTAGCTTCGGAAAAAATCGGATAGTTCCCGATTGGTAATAATCACTCAGACTCAGGAAATGCACTCGGGGCTTGGATAAAATCTTTTCAGTTGTCTAAGGCGCCAGTGTCGCGCCACAAAGTGATTCAGCTGGTGGCGCTGAATCCCAGCAAACTGGGATAGCGTCTAGGGGAGAAAGCCCGGAGAATGAAACATAGGATTCTGGTTGGACCGCCAGGTGGTTCAAGCCAATCGATTCCTGGGTTTCTCCCTTTTGTTCGACGTTAGATTGTGGGACAGCGCAGCATACAAGTAGCAGGCTCTTGCCGTATAGAGATGAAGCACTTGGCGCGCTCTTCAGTGTAACATTCAGGCAGGAGGACCACAATTGGTCGCAAATAACCCGTGCTCATTCCGGGGAAACAACTCATGCCCAAAACAAAGCTTCTCCGTGTGTTCCGGAAACAAAAATGGTCGAACCGCAGCCTGGGCACAGCGGAGAGATTCGGTTGCTTATTCTACGACGAGTTCTTCCTGTGTGTTCCTGTTGCTTTAAAGCAATTGATTCCGATCGTTGCCATTGTGATGTAGATTTGGACAGCTTAACTTCAAACCACGGTATTGCAAAAATTCATCCATACTTCGTCCATATAAGGCCTAGGGAAACATTTTCGCGCAAGACAGAGAGCATTTCGCTGGTTAGCTATTTTGTCTAGTACAAAAAACATCTCCCCTAGCACTTGTACTCGGCTAGCGGGATTTTCAGAATGGCTATTCAGCTTGAGCACTATTTCATATATGAACGCTAGTGGGTTTGTACAGTCCCATTCCGAAATGACCATATTTGTCCAGAGACGCCGCTTATCTTAGACATCTATTTCCGGCTCAAAGTGGGGAATCATATGCGTAACGGCCTGCTCATTCATTTTTGTCTCCCGATGATTGGTTTGGTAGAGTCCGGGGGGTTGTTTCGCAACCTTGCCACTCGTTGCGGCAGCGGCGCTAGTCTTGCTAGTATTTTGCAAACGAGGCGTAGAATTTTATTGTTTGAGTGAGGTTCGGTAATTTATAAAACCTCTGCCAGATTAATCTGCCGTGCTTGCTGGTGGGTAAGGCCCTGCCTAGTTCCTGCATTAGTCTTCAAATGGACTTTGTATCAATGGTTGCCTGATGATAATTCACAAATAAGTTAGCCTTGGATGGCCAATCCTGAGTGGATGTAAGGAGCTTACTTTGTTCAGGAGAGGGGTCCGTTCAAATGCCAGGTGAACTAAATAAGGGAATTTAATCCCTAATGATATTTTCATCCTTAATCCATCACTGTGATAAGACGGGGTTAGAGACACGAGGCGATGCCGACGAGACCTCATCATTATTATAGCATACCTTCTTCGTGTTTATTCACAGTAGACCGTGTAGCTCAAAGGTTTGTGGTAAGCGGGTAATCTTAGTCATCGTCGCCTTATGTGGGGGGAGGGGTTAAAGCTGCGCGCAGTTGTCAACTCTACTCGAGTATGCTAGAGATCACGGTTTGATAGTTGGAGATATCAGTTCGTGTGACGAAAAAAATGGGACAGGAATATTACCGATGTCCTCGTTTGATGTAACACGAACTGAAAGGTTGGCAATGCGGGACACACCGCCCTGTTCTATGATATGGAGCGACTAACAATAATAGGCTCGGCAACGTTGAGTGGAAATTTTCTAAAGTATGCCTAGACGGGACGGGTTCTGTCTTCTCCGTATGATAATTGTGGGAAACCATTATTCTCTCAACGCTAGAGACTTCGGGAATCTTAGTTCACTCTAGCCGAGCCCGCTATCCTACGCTACCATACTTTCGGAAATCCAAACAATCGAACAGCGTGCTATATACCATAGCCGGGGAATAGTTGAAGCTCACGTTAAGACCTCTAGAATTCACTAGTCTGGGTGGGATCTCACTGACCGGTTTGCCGGGGTGATCTGGTTGTGGATTTCCGGGGTTTTTGTGGTACGGGTACCGTGAAAACTGAAACAAGTGGACCTCACGCTAAACGTCGGGGTTACTCGGGTGGGAGTGGTGGAATTTGCTCGAATTACTTGTAGTACGACTGTAGTTATCTTACTCTTTTGGTTCTTTGATACTCCTTCCAAGTATAAGCACTGGCCTCTTCTACCCCTGTTTGTCCCAATACGGGTACTTCACCCCTACCCTAGTACCTCTCCTAGTAATTATTATTATAGTTACGTATTATTATTATAATATTATTATTATATCATCACGCTTATTGAGCCATGTCAGGGACTTGTAGCTATGAAGCGGTAAGTGCATATATTGGCCAGGACATACCAGCTCTTCTGTGATTCTAACTCCTACAGGCCCTATCAGCCTCTCTTTTCAGAGGCCGAGAGCATAATACGCGTTTTATGTTGTCCCCCATCCTTGTGCCGGCTCCCCCGATGTCTAATTAGTAGATGATAACAATGAATTACAAAGGTAATTCTGTGTAGAATAAGCAGGAGGTTTTTTTTTTTTGAGAATTAAATGATTTTATCGACAAAAATTGAAGGTGACCAAGTGGAATTTTGGTGAGAGTGAAAATAAATATTATATCATACTTAGATATTCGCAAAGTAGAATACTAGCAAAATTTCCTGGAACTACAGTATTGACCGCCGATCCGGTGTTTCTCTAGGGACCCTTTAGGCGCGATCAAGGCCTTTCCTATAACCTTCCAGAAGGAAAAAAAAACCTTGGAACTACTTGGCCAAGACAGTCTATCAAACGTCACCAACGAGATCCTGAAAATTAATCGGGTGGGACTAAGGCTGCGGGTGCGCAGACAGGAATATTAAAAATATTTGACAGCCGAGGCCGCTTGCAGGGCATGCGAAACTTTTGCACACGCCAAGTAGATAGGAAAACAAAAGTTATGATAACCAAAAATGAGCATTTATTTGTTCAAGCTTCTTGGAGGGAAAAAAACTCTGTTTTTGGCATTCTAGATCTCCCACAAAAATCGTTGTTTCAAAACGGCGGTAATGCACGTTCTTTCAACACTGCTCAGGTCGCCGAGGGCTAAGTAAATCGCGCGATCTTCTATTCAGATTTGCCAATAATTATGAGGGGTATTATACTGGTACTGTAATTAAATTTTGGTGTTTCTCATTTTTTCTTTGGCTCAGGAGGAGATAGGAGGGGGGTCAAGGTTTTCTTTTTGAACATTCCCTTCACTTCCCGTGTCGATGAATCTTCTGAAATCGAAGATCACGTGACCAACTTAGCACGGCAACATGAGTATGGTCACGATCTAAACACTTTCCACCACAGATATTAAACTATCGTACTTTTGTCTCACGTGCTTTTGAGAATTATTGAAGTTAAGCACCAGCTTGCGTTCTTATCACCACGGCAACTGCGCTCGCTAAACCGCTGTTTGGGATAGAAGCAACTGAAATGGCCTTTTGACGTTGCAAAATAAGAAAAAAAAGGATTCGTTCCTAAAAAAGAGCTAAGACATAAACAAAATGTACTATCGTTGGCTAGGAATTGTATTGTCATACGGGCATGGCCGAGGAGCACACAACCTAAACAACATAGACCAGACCATCACTTTTTTAAACTCTGCCGAGGTCCATAAGAACACACACATAAGTATTTGACCCCGTATTTCGAGCATAAATGCGAGGCTAAAAAATGAGCAAAAACATAAGAATGCACGGCGGTGCTTAACCTCGATATTGAAGGTGACCGCGTATTAGGGGATTTAATTACTGCTAGGCAAGAAACTCGTCCTGAATACAGTACGTCACCGCCAAGAAAATTATATTAAATCTCGGGAGAATTTTTTTTCCCGAGGAGAAACGAAAAATATCTGCTCAGCCCTCTGAGAGATAGAGTCTGTGGAAAGAGAGAGAGAGAGGGAGACAACCTTGGCGACATAGCACTTGGTTCAGCAGTTATTATGTGGGGGGATGACAACTTCGATTCAGCAGATATTTTTCGTTGTTAGAGGAAAGGACGGCCGCCGATTCGCTAATGACCAGTCAAGTTACACAGAAACTAGCGCGGGCATCATACGACTGGAAGTGAGAATAAGCCTTCGGGAGCAGCCGCCTCCACTCCCCGCAACGAAAAGATTTTCAAGATCCTTGTTTGAAGTCGTTACCGTTTTGGTACTTGTATGATCCGATTGTGAAACGCACCAAAAAAAGACGCAACTTTCAGTTCGGCGATATGAGCAGCGCGCTGGCATACTTTTTCTCTCCCTGAGCAACTGTATTGTGCAATAAGGTAAAGTAAAAAATAAAAAATTAATGAAAAAGCGAAAACGCCTCGTGGGGTCGTGTCGTGCTTGGGTGAAAGGAGTGTTTCTCCCGTGTTGGCGGGTATGGGTGCCGGTATCGGCAGAATGTTCTTCTGTGGTTCTATCGTCGATCTAGTTGCTGGTTGGGTACAGCATTGGCGTGGTGGTATTACTTGTAATATTATTGGTACAGTATCATACGTGCCGCTAAAAAAGTTCGGGGATAAGCCCCAAAACACACCAAATATGGCACATTTCAAGATATCATACTCCAACACTTGAATGCCTACCGTATAAGTAACAGAACTACTATTCTCTGAATTTTTTAAAAATCAGATGCTATCTTGAATTAAATAATATTATGTGATACGACTTCTTCGCACAGTCTAGCACTAAGAGAATCTCAACACTTGTTGGATTGTATCCCCTGAACTGCCAGTAACTGCCATTCACGTGATATCGTCCAACTAGGCCTGGTCACATCGCTTAGTCACCTCTTGCACTTCAAGAACTAACCTCGTATATCAAAATATTTTCTGTATGCGGATGCGGCCGAACCCCGTCCGGTAAAGTCGCGGGAATGGAAGTTGCTGGCTGTTCAGGGGATAATAAAGTGTATAGTGGGCGTCTTGGCATTCATTTCTAATGACAAGGCAGAACACACCACTTGAATCCTCCTAGATGTTCAGGGGAAATATGTAATTTTTGTACAAGGTACTCTAGACGCAAGCTGTAATGTTGGTAAAATTGCAGGCTCTAATTAGGTAAATTGGGCCTGTTCTTGTGCGCTAAAAGAAAAAGTGGAACTTTTGGTGTGCTTTGGTGTTTGTCCCTGAACCTTTCTAACGGCAGTGCACAGTACAGTACTGCATCCACTGTTCAATATTTACCTACGTGTTCAGCTACTCGGTTACTGGTATACAGAATTACTTTACGAAAGCAGTGATAGATATCGAATCATTCATTCAGCTACCCTAGTCCGGCAACATACTGTACATGCATACATACACTCCATTGCCGAGAATCTCGGGCTGGCTGGCTCGGTGCATCTTTGGCATGTGCTAGTCGATAGACCGGGAGAGCCCTCAACCAGGCAGCGTCCTCAGGCAGTCTCTGCCGACCCGTGCTGACCGCGTCCTTGTTTTAATGCTAAGCCTAGCTGAGGGTGCTGCCTCTTTCGTTGAGGGTTTCTCCCGGTCTAACTTGAATATCCCATTTCTGTAGGAGTCGTGCGATGTTTGCATCTGGAGCATATTATACGGTATTATACTTCTACTATCCCTTAGTTCGTCAATTCGCCCAAGAAATTTGCGGAATATAACTCAGTTTGAAACGCCGATGAAGGTAATTCTAGTTACATAACTTAAGGAAGAGTAACTCTCAAGTTGCCATTAGTCTATTTCTGATTAAGGAAATATACTTCACAGATCCTGTCATTTTCTTCATGAGATCTCTTGGGTGTAGCACCCGACAGACTAAAGGATACTTGTACGAACGCTTGGATGTAAGGGTATCTCAGGCCCAGTAACACAAGCACTCCTCCAGCGTGTTCTCTCGGGCAAGCGCCACTTCTCCTTTGAGAAGTGCGCTCTACTTTTGCTGCCACCTGTTGTGATCATGAGAGATCACTCCGATTTCCTAATTTGGTGCTAGATTTCACACAAATCCCCCACCCCCCTTTTTGGAAGTGCGCCCGGCTTATGCCAACCCCCTGTACCTGGGTCCTGGGTGGGGGTAAAAGTCCGGAAATGGTATTGTAACCGCCGACTATAAACTCAACAGCAAAAACAGCTGAAAGATATGATACTAAAGGAACATAATACTAATAGTGGTAATAATAATACTAAGAGCTAAAGCAGTTCCTGACAGAGGAGGAGGGCAAAATACGCTCAGTATAGGAGGAAGGTTTTGCAGCTCTTATTCTACTCCCACCGGCCCAATTCCGGACACTTATTCTCACGCCAAGCGCAAGCCACTGATTTGAAGACGTTTGAAAAACTGTCAGTTACTATCGTCAATTAGTTATTTTGTATATAAGAGTAATTACGGATAGGTATTATACCTAGCAGCTATATTAATTATGCTCGCACGGAGGCTGCTTGAATGTCCCATTTCTGTAGGAGTCGTGAGATGCTTGCATCTGGAACATATTATTATACTTGTACAATCAAGTACCTATGCAGGGCTTAATATCCGGAAATAGTAACCGCCGACTACAAAACTCAACAACAGAAAAAATATCCTAACTAGCGGAGGAGGGCAAAACCTACTTAGTATAAGAGGAAGGTTACGCAGCCCTTATTCTGCTGTTACCGCCCCACTCTTCCATCACGGATTTAGAAAAGTTTGAAACACTGTCAATTACTATCGTCAATTAGTTAGTTATTTTGTATTTAAGAGCAGTTACACATGGCTTAAATGCTATACCCAGCCGCCAGCTACCTTATATCAATTCTGCTTGCACGGAGGTTTTCCTTTTTTTCCTTTTTTAAGGTAAGCCCCAAGCCCAAGAAACATATGATATTATTTAAAAAAAGATGGCCTAAAAGGTTTTCCCTCTCCGGTCATCGTATTATATGATTCTCAACTCCATTCTCCATAATAATATTAGCATAATATAGACATAGCTTGAGTGGAGATTCTAAATAAATAAGTGAATGGGTAAATTCCCGAACATGTTTGACCCCCGGCGCTGTGTGAATTCCCCATGAATAACTCGCGCTTTGGAGGCGCGTATACTATACGTAAATATATTTATTTAGTGAGACCTTAAGCTCAATTAAAACAACCCCAGCCAGTGATCCCAACCGGCCAGTCCGTCCGGCTGGGTACAGCCGGACTGACCTAGGCAGTCTCAGAGACGGACTGTGGGAAACCGGCTTTCCGAAATAAAAGCTGGGCCCGGCTTAGGTGACCTGCAGGCCTCAGGTTTTTTAACCCTACTCTTTATATCATACGCAACAAGACGTGTCTGCGGATTAAGGCTAGGGTTGATAGACGTGACTTCCGGTGTCTCAATACCGCAAAAACGGCGGAAACACGCTAAGTTAAGCCCAGACCAAATTTAAAATGTGCCATATGCCAAAAGCCTGGCTAATCAATCTTGAGTTTTACGCGAGCGGCACTCTTTGCAAAGGTATTTTGTGGCCTTACACGAGATCTACAAGCTTTGCCTAGCGATGGGCACGATCAGATCATGATCGAGTTTTGCTCAACTATAGTCTGCTCAATCAGCCTCGATAATAGGGGTCCCTTGATCAGATCATGATCGAGTAGAGCATCCATGATCTGATAGATTTGCTCGACCATGGGCACTACTCGGATATGTCCAATGGGCATGACGACTAATCTTCATGTTTGAGCCTGCACAGGAATTAGGCGATACAATTACCAACCAAGCGTTTGAATCCAACCCAGCCAGCCAGCAAGACAGACCAGATGGTGCTCCTTTGCCACATCCGAGCAACTTATGCAGTACCGGCTTTTCTTACACTCCACCCCGTTGCTCAAAAGGCCCCCCCTTAAAAATGCGGGCTAAACTCTTCTTTCATCTACTCTGATCCAAGCCTTACGCTTCACAATCTCTCACTCGATGTATTGTTCGATATATATTACTCCCTTCTCCCTAGGCAATAATTTTGTCTCATGTGTCGCTTTCTCATCTCGCTCCTTTATATCGGTTTGCATTAGTTTAGGCGAGTTGGGTTTTACGTATTTGGCGGCTATTCTGTGGGGGTCGGATGGGAGAAGGCAGGAAGCAGGGGTCTTCCCATGAGTGGTTCTGTCACTGACATTCTCTATATATGTTCGGTTATTAACTTAGGTTCTTTCTTCTGGTTTATTCTATACATTGGAGGTCGTTCAAGTTGAAACGAGCAAAAATCCTACTGTTCCTCCTGCCACACACACCAGAGCTTGTTCCAACCCCACATGCATTAGCTAACGAGTCAGCTTCGTTTTCTTTTCCCCAAAAACGTGCGCTGCGTCGACACATCCCACGCCCCTTCTCTCTTAGCAGGGGCATTCGGGGCTTCAACAGACACCATATCATCACTGTCTGAGTGATTGGGATCATCATTCCCCGTTCTGGCGATAACCTGGCCACTCTTTCTCGTTCTCTACTCGTAGTATTCGTGAGTGGTGTTAGATGATTCTCATCCGAGCGATTGGGATCGAAATTTTCTTGTTCTAGCGATAAGCTAGCTACTCTTTCTTGTCCTCTAATTATAGTATTCGTGGATGGTGCTCGGCTACGCTTATTTGGGCGATTGGGGTCGGGATTTTCCCGTTCTAGCAATAGCTTGACTACTCTCTCGTGTCCCTTGATAGTGGCATTCTCGAGTGGTGTTCGACCATAGTGATTTGGGAGATTGAGGTCGACATTTTCCCGTCCCAACAGTATCTTGACTACTTCTTCGTGGCCCTTGATAGCAGCGCATCCGAGTGGTCTATCGCCATCATTATCCGGGCGATTGGGGTCGACATCTCCCCGTTCCAGCAATAGCTTGACCACTCCTTCGTGTCCCCCAAGAGCAGCAAACCAGAGTGGTGTACGATTACTCCCATCTGGGCGGTCGGGGTCGACATTTTCCCGTTCTAGCAATAACTTGACCACTCCTTCGTGCCCCAGCTCAGCAGCCCATCCCAATGGTGTTTTTTCATAGCTATCTGGCCGATTGGGGTCGACATTTTTTTGTTCCAGTAATAACGTGACCACTCCTTCGTGTCCGCAAAAAGCAGCATTCGCGAGTGGTGTTTGACCATTGTCATCTGAGCGATTTGGGTCGACATCTTCATGTTCTAGCAATAACTTGACCACCCCTTCATGTCCCTTCATAGCAGCCCACAAGAGTGGCGTTTGACCATTCCGATTTGGGAGATTGGGGCGGACACTTTCTCGTCCAAGCAATAACCTGACCACTCCTTCATGTCCCTTGATGGTAGCAAACGCTAGCGGTCTATCACCATCCTTGCCTGGGCGATTGAGGTCGACATCTCCCCGCTCCAGCAATAACCTGACCACCCCCTCATGTCCCCTCATAATGGCATTTTCGAGTGGTGTTTGACCATACACATCTGGGCGATTGGGGTCGACATTTTCCCGTTCCAATAATAGCTTGACCACTCCCTCATGTCCATTAAGGGCAGCGCCCCCGAGTGGTGTCAGATCCTTCTTATCCGGTTGATTGGGGTTGACATCTTCTCGTCCTAGTAATAACTTGACAACTCCTTCGTGTCCGCAAAAAGCAGCATTCCCGAGTGGTGTCCGATCAGTCAAGTCCGGGGGATTGGGATCGATATTTCCTCGCTCTAGTAACAATTTGACCACTCCTTCGTGTCCGTAGATAGCAGCCCACCTGAGTGGTACATCACCATCCTTATCTGGGCGATTGGGGTCGACATTTTCCCGCTCCAGCAATATCTTGGCTACTCCTTCGTGTCCTTCAATAGCAGACCACCCGAGTGGTGTTCGATCATACTTATCTGGGTGATTGGGGTTAACATTTTTCCGCTCCAGTAGTACTTTGACCACTTCTTCGTGTCCTTTGATCGCCGCCCATGCGAGTGGTGTTCTGCCCACACAATCCCGTTGGTCGACCTCATAACCTTCAGCATTTACCAAGACAGTTACAAGTTCAACAATCCCGAAGAATGATGCGCAGTGGAGTCCAGAGAAGAATGGGGAAGTAGAGATGTCTCCGATATCATTAGGGTGCAGTATCTGCTCCAGAAGCGATATAGCGGATATGTGATGTTCGTACTGGTTCAAGAACTTCAGCGCAAGGCCTCGCAAATTATTGGAGATATCCCTGTTCGTATGTGTTCCCCAATACCTCGCCGAATATTTGAGGAATGGCATGCTTTGAGGGAGTTGGGAAGAATGGGGTGTGAGGTTCTTAACTTGTCGTGAATTGAGGTAGGTTAAGCAGGTTTCTGCGAGTGCCGAGTGAGGTCCGGTGAAGAACCCTGGGTGACTACAAAGGTATTCTTGGACCGTATAGTGGATTAACCGTACCGTCGAAGCCTCCGCGTCGACAGTGATCAGGCCTTGGCAGCAGTCTAGCAATGTTCCAATCAAAGGAACATTTTCGGGGTCAAAATCCGCTTCTCCTATCTCTACCGCCAGCGCATGACACAGCTCATCTACTTGTAGCGGCCGCTCCGCATGACAGACCCATGAGAGAGTGGCCACCGCAAGCTTGGCCTTCTCCTCATCCTGAGACTTTATGCGCTCCAATGTCGCACCGTATGCATCCCCTAACCCTACCCCATCTTGGATTGACTTGAGTATTTTTTTCCGCCGAGCAACAGTGGTACCTCTGAGGATTGCCTCGATGTGGAGAGAGGCTAGTAGGAATCTGGGTTAAAATATGTCAGTCATTGATTTAAGGAAGCTTTGCCGTCGGCCTTGTTCCTACATACGTTGCGGAACTTATTGCGGGAATGCTCTTTAGAATATCCCCTTCCAATATGCTGCCCATCATATTTGGGATTGTATCCTTCCTGAGTTTCGCGCGCAGAAGCCTAAGAACCCCGTCTTCCGTAACCTGTATAAGTATAGAGGTTGCGGCTCCACCCAACTCCCTCTCCACCTCACTCCGCACATGTGGTCTTCCGGTCATGAATAAGCGAGTATTTGGGGATCTTTGCAGCATCCGGCCTAATGATTCAAGGACCACCATTCGATGTTCTGGTGCACATTCATCAAGTGCGTCAACACATATAAATATGCGCCTGGTGGTTGCGATTGCCTGGAACATCTTCAAAATGGCCGAAACTTGTATTCCTCTACCCCCAATTGACCTTTTCTCCTTTCGAAAATCCTTAACTATCGATTCAGGAATTTCTTCCTGTCCGCTAACGAGCTGTCTCAGTAGTGAGCTAAGCATATTCACCGGTGACTGCTCGCTCCGAGCAGCAAAGTCGAAGTAAAAACACGCAACGGTAGGGTCTTCCTCGGTGGCCTCGTCGCATAGCTTGTCTATAACTAGTGAACTATCATCGGAAATTATTAGCAATAGTATTCTTTAGTTACCCTCAACGATAAGCTATATTCTCACTTACATGATATAGCTCTTGCCCACTCCCGGATTTCCGTCGCAAAATAAGGTCGGATGATAAGATCCATCTTCCCTATTTCCATTGTGCCAGCGTCTGAATTCTTCAGTTTCCATCAGCCATGCCCCTATACTGTCGACCCGGCGGGCTGCGATATCTCGATGGCGCACCCGTGGCTCTAATGGAGATAGCCATGCCAGTATTTCGGATCTATCATCGGAGACGGTGGTGTTAAAGGTATTTGCGACGTTGAAAGAGTTGTGGTTATTGCTGAAAGATTGTGACATTTTTTAATTTTCGCCGCTGTGAAGGTTGAGTGTTGATGAGCTTGGAGTTTGTTTAAAGTGATCACTTGAAATTGGGGAAAAAGCGGGGTATGGCAGATAAAGCCTGGCACCCCTAGTTGACAACTCTGTCTCCAATCACTTGACCCGACACTCGTTACACAAACTCCTGAGAACTGATTTCGTCAGAAACTCTCTGGATTCGCATGCACCGCTAGTAGCCTTACTTGGTGTCTTTTTTATTTTATTTTATACATTCTAAAGTATCAGAGATTCAAGAAACGATACTGACGGCACAGTTCAAAACTGTTTTCGGCATCTATCCGGGCAGCCATAGATTAAGGAAAAATCTTGTGTTACTCTACCAAAGTACTCATGTTGCGGTGCCCTAGGTAAATTACGTGATCTTCACTTCCGAAGATTCCTCGGCGCTGGAAGTGAGGAGATGTTTAACCAAAATGGAAGCGGGAGAAGCACTAAATTACCCATCCCTTACTCTTGTGCTTCACAAGTGGGGTAGTGCTCAGAATACCGCGGAATCAGTAATGTTCAGCATTGCCATGATGGGGGCCAGAGTGGCTGCGTAGACTTGCTCCCGGGTACTAAAATAGGCTAATGTTCAACATTTTAAACGGGGTTGGCTAGGGGGTAAACTAAATTGGCCTTGATGGGACACCGGAAAAATACCATTGATCGTTACTCCTTTTGTGTTGAATCTTAACTAGTTGCTACTTCTTTCATCCATGTGATCGATGATCTCTACTTTAGCGTGACGCTAAAAGTGCCTGAACGAAAGTACAGGTTAAGGGATCAAAATTGTTAGGCAAATCTGAAGAGAAGATCACGTGATTTGATCAGCACTTGGCAATATGGCTACGGTATTTACCCGTTCGATTTACTATCTCCGCTGATGGCTAATCTCTAGCTTTAGAGGTAGAAGTTCTTAAGAAGGATTAGTACTTTCCTGACACGATATAGCATGAGTCATTTGGCTGTGAAGGATCTCATTAACTAGCTTTCGCAACTCTATTAACTTGCCAAGCGGAGCCTCCAACGCGGTTGACAAAAAAACTGTCCCACACAAAGCCCCAGCATCACCGCGGCAGCAACCACACCAAATTACCTCATCCAGATACTATCGCAAACGAGATACTACGACATCAATAAGCGAATTTTGTCTATGTCTAATAGATTTAGGGATGTAATAGCTATGGAGTGTGCGATAACAGGAAATTAATTAGTTAATTCAATTGTTTTTATATTAAATTTTGGAGCCTGCTCTTGAGAGGTGCGCGAGTCGTTGTGTGGGACAGTTTTTTTGTCAACCGTGTGCCTGCCTAAGCCAATGTCGCAATGTACAGTACAGGAGTCTTTGGGGCTAGCGGATCGGCCGAGTAAAGTAACATACAGGAAAATAGAGTACTATGAGAGACGAAATCGGGCTTAGTTTATTTATCTTTTCCTTTTATGATTATTAGTTTTCGGGGATGCGAATTGCCGGCAGCCGGTTGTGAAGACAATTTGTTTTTCAAGAAGTTACGATTGCTTAGTCAGTGCCTTGGTCATCGAAGAGGGGAGGTTTACCCGGCCTGGAGGTAGTTTAGAGGCGAACATGTTTGCTCGCTTGTTTGTTTCTTTTTTTTTTTTGAAAATAGAAGACGGACGAAGGATTGTGTTAGACCGCCGCTTGGTTTGCTTTTACTGGGTTCTTTTTCTTTCGAGCTTTGTGGCTTGTGGCTTTGAGAAGATTTAGTAATTAGAAAGAAGGTGAAGACAAGTTTATTTGGTTCTTTCCGGTTTTCTTTCAGTGAGGCTACTTTGACCGGAAAGTGTGTTTTCAATACACTCTCGTTCCAAAAGTTCTCGCACCCCGGCTGGTACCGTTACATAAGAAACACATCGCGAATGTAATATTATGTACATGTACCTCAACATCCGGATTACTCCAGAGTTGAATAAAAGAAATACCACTATAAGAACTACCATTTAATATGACCTCCATTATTAGAAATGACTGCTTGAACACGATTTGGCATACTGTCTGCTAATTTATTTAATGCCAATTGATCAATTTCCTCCCACTCAGCCTCCATTGCAGCCCACAATTCATCCTCATTATTGGGTCGATTATCGGGGATGCTAAATCGGCGTCGGAGTCGTGTTTTAAGGATCCTCCAAATATTTTCGATAGGGTTAAGATCAGGTGAGCTACTCGGAAGGGGGAGAATCTGAACTCCATATGCAGAATAAATTCTCCTATTTTCACCACTATAGTGATATCCAGCATTGTCTTGAACAACCCAATAGTCATCTATTCTAACAGAAAAAAGATATGGAATAAGGTATGGCTTGCTAATCTCAGAGCCATATTGATCACCATTCGTACCCAGACGGTTGTGTTTGGAGGTTCGCTCGCTAGATTGATGCTTTCGAATACGGATTAATGGTGTTCGACTTCTATGGGTAAAACTAGCCCAGCAGCCTACCCCAAATCTCCCCGAGCGAAAACTAGGTGCTAGGTTTTGATCGGAGTACTCTTGCCCTGACTTTATTCTTACTCTTTTGCCCCGGCGATATCCTTCAAACTCAACCTTACACTCATCTAGCCAAACCATTCTTCTCCACCACTTGCCTGCTTTGCTTAAGCGTCGACGAAGTCTCTTGCACCAATATTTCCACCGGATTTTTTTGAAGTTATCCAGGTAGGGTTTCTTTCGAGAAATTCGTAATTGAAATCCCAGCTGCTGGACTGTTCTGTTTATGCTCGACCGGCCAATCTTAATATCCAAGGTATGAAGCTTGTCGGTTAACTCTTGCAAAGATGACCATGGATTCTCTTGTGCGATAGATTCAACAGCCTTGGATATGTCTTTGGTGATCTTAACTGGGCGCCCAGCCCGGGGGCATCTTGGGTTGAGCCACCAGTCTCAAATCTCTTAATAATATCGCGAACGGTAGATGTTGGGATACCGGTTTTCTCTCCTATGCGCTTATATCCCCAGCCAAGGCTTGCAAGAAGAATCACTTCCTGTCTTCGGTCGTGTTTAGAGATACTTGAGGTATGCGGTGGTGCCATCTTTGTAATTTGTTCTTGTTCTGTCGGGGGTATTCTGGTTGCCAGAGATGGGAGATCTGGAAAGCGGGGTTCTATCATACCTAAGCGCTTACCTCTTGTGGCTAAGTATTTATTCATAATACTACATCTACTATAGCACTTTTGTGTCACAGTACCAGCCGGGGTGCGAGAACTTTTGGAATGAGAGTGTACTGTAGCATGCCGATGGTCTATTCGACGTTGCTGCCTAAGCGGGCGGGCCCTAAGAAACTCATGAGGATATGGCGGAGGGAAACCTAGCATTATTTTGCATGGACAAAATTAACCGAATAAAAGCTGCATGGCAAGCAAATCCTCTTCCACACCCTGCACTGCCACCCCGCTTTAAGAAACCCCTCTATTATAGCTTACAGTCTTCACCATAGTTCCGATGAAACTGGGGGATCAGTGACAAGTAGCTTCTGCAACTCTAACCTAGATGGTTTCCTTTTTTGGCCGACCAAATATCCTTGTTCATCACCACCCCAGATTTATTGCGGCTACCATAAACAACTATGACTAAAGCAAAACTGTTCGGTCAACTTCTTGTTTAAGATTCTAGGCCTCCTATACTCTTTTTGGTTTTATTTTGGATATTTGTACAGTAGTTGTCATAACCAAGGATGTTCCTCTTTCTTGATATTCGGGTAATTTTGTCCGTGCACAGTACAAGCGCACTTGTCGATCCCGGCTAATGATGTGCAGGTTACCAGTTATTGGGGAACCTGAAGCACTTACAGAGTATTCTTTTTAATGCATAATTTTAGAGACAGGGGCCTTACAGGGAGCACATACTAGGACGGAACGAAAGCGAATAAGCGAATGTAATAAATACATGCATAGTGACTAGAGGGTGTTTATTGCTTTGGTGATGTAGAATACTGTGCTTTAATCGTGAAAGCCAGGAGATTGGCAGAATACTCCCAAGGGGTCTCTTGGGATGAAGACTATTGAAGAGTTTTCGAAAAAGATAACATGCTAGGTTTGTGTTTGGGGTAGGCAAGAATAATTCCTGGATCACTTATTGCATAAGCCCTCAGATCTGCCGGATAGGAGGTGTTAACAATTAGGAGGTTGGGGTGCTTTACATATCAGAATCTACTTTAGAAAGCAATCTATGATATCTTGATATATTCACCGTGTACCAATATCATGATTGGGAAATACAGGAATACAAAATGTATTAAAATAAATATACCAGGAATGAGATACAACTTTACCGGAAGTTTAAACAACAAAAAGAAAAGCAATGTGGATAGGACCTGTAACCCTCTGGACAATGTACAAATTCTACGGTGGTCGGTGGGGGGTAGGGTGCTACAGTTTTTTTTGGATGTTATCTAGCTTGTTGATATTAGGGGTTATAAATGGGATGGTAGAAGTATTGTGGTGGGGAATGCTTGGGGGGGTGGGACCATGGGAGGCTTGTGAAAAGAGGCGATTTTGAGGGATAGCCGGGGCTTGGGTTATGATTGAGAAGTGGGAATTAGGTAGATTATATGGGACTCCCGGGGTGCTTATACGGATATGTCCAATGGGCATGACGACTAATCTTCATGTTTGAGTCGGCACAGGAATTAGGCCCGGAATGCACGACATGATATCGTTAGTGGACAAAATTAACCGCGGATCAACAAAGAGGGAAAAATTTCGGTCGTGACAACAACGCTCCACCACCAACTCCATTATCATTAAAACCAAGAAAAAAAAAGTCAAAAATGCAAGTAGGGGATAGAATACACGGTAAAAATTAACATTTGAGCTAGAGAAAGTTCCTTAGGCGGTGTTGAAAGTGTGGGGTGGTGAGAAGGGTTGCGCTGCCATCGATCGTTGGTCCGCGGTTAATTTTGTTCACTAACAATACAATTACCAACCCAGAGTTTGAATCCACCTTAGCCAGCAAGACAGACCAGGCCAGATGGTGCTCCCTTGCTATATCCGAGCAACCCATGCAGTACTGGCTTTCGTACACTCTACCCTGTTGTTCAAAAGGCTCCCCCAAAAACAGCGGGCTAAACTCTTCTTTCAACCGCTCTATTCTAAGTCAAGCACTTCACAATCTCTCACTCGATGCATTGTTGGATATATTTACTTCGTTCTCAGGAGGCAATATTTTTGTCTCATATGTCGCTTTCTCATCTCACTACTTTATATAGGTTTGCATTAGTTTAGGCGGAGTTGGGTCTTACATATTTGGCGGCTACTTTGTAGAAGTCGGATATGAGCTGAAGAGGGGAGCGGGTTTCTTCCTATAAATGGTTCGGTCACGGACATTCTCTGTATATGTTCGGCCATAAACTTAGGCTCTTTCTTCTAGCTTATTCTACACATTGGAGGTCATTCAAGTTGAAAGTAGAAAAATACTACTGTTCCTTCTCCCGCACAGACCTGTGCTCGTTCCAACATGCATTAATTAATGAATTAGGTTCATTTATTCTTAAAAAGACACGCGTTTCTTCAACCGATCCTACCTCCCTCCTCTTTTAGTAGGAACACCCGGGGTTTGAACAGATTTGAGGTCATCGCTGGCCGGGTGATTGGGATTGAGATTTTCCCGTTCTAGCAATAACTTGATCACTCCCTCATTTCCCTTGGATGTGGCATTGTCGAGTGGTGTTTGGCCAATAATATCTGGGTGATTAGGGTCGACGTCTTCTCGTTCTAGCAATAGCTTGACCACTCCTTCATGTCCTGCAAAGGCAGCACACCCAAGTGGGCTGTAACCAGCCTTGTCTGGGCGATTGAGTAGTGTTGTTCACGAGCCGGCTCGAGCCGCGATTTTAGGTGTGGGCTCGGCTCGAGCCGGCTCGTGAACAACACTACAATTGAGGTCGACGTCTCCCCGTTCTAGCAATAATTCGACCACTCCTTCGTATCCCTTTATAGCGGCCCACCCTAGTGGCGTTCGATCATGCATGCCTGGATGATTAGGGTGGACATTATCCCGCTCCAGCAATAATTTGACCACTCCTTCGTGTCCCGCATAGGCAGCACACCTGAGTGGTCCGTCACCATCATTGTCAGGGCGGTTGGGGTCAATATTTTCCCGTTCTAGCAACAACTTGACCACTCCTTCGTGTCCTTCAAAGGAAGCACATGTGAGTGGTGTTCGACCATTGTAATTCGGGAGATTGAGGTCGACATTTTCCTGTTCTAACAACAACTTGACCACTCCTTTGTGTCCCTTCACAGCAGCCCACCCGAGCGGCGTTTGATCATGCATGCCTGGATGATTGGGGTCGACATTATCCCGCTCTAGCAATAATTTGACCACTCCTTCGTGTCCCGCATGGGCAGCACACCCGAGTGGTCCGTCACCATCCTTGTCAGGGCGATTGGGGTCGACATTTTCCTGTTGTAGCAATAACTTGACCACTCCTTCGTGTCCTTCAAAGGTAGCACATGTGAGTGGTGTTCGACCATTGTGATTTGGGAGATTGTAGTCGACATTTTCGCGTTCTAGCAATAGTTTGACCACTCCTTCGTGCCCCTTTATAGCGGCCCACCCGAGTGGTGTCTGATCATGCCTATCTGGCCGATTGGGGTCGACGTTTTCCCGTTCCAGCAATAACCCTGCCACTCTGTCGTGTCCCATGATTGCTGCAAGAGCGAGGGGCGTTTGGCCATGCGCATCTGGGTAATTGGGGTCGACATTTTCCCGTTCCAGCAATAATTTCACTACTCCTTCGTGTCCCTCCATGGTAGCACTCACTAGTGGTGTTCGGCCATCTTGATCTGGGCGGCTGGGGTCGACATTTTCCCGTTCAAGCAATAATCGGACCACTCCTTCTTGTCCCTTGATTACTGCATTCGCGAGGGGTGTTCGATCATACATATCTCGCCGATTGGGGTCGACATCCTTCCGCTCTAGCAGTATTTTGACCACTCCTTCGTGTCCCCTAAAGGCAGCACTTGCGAGTGGTGTTCGGGCATACTCACCCTGGCGATTGGGGTCGACATCTGCCCGTTCCAGCAATAATCTGACCAGTCCTTCGTGTCCCTCAAAGGCAGCACACCCGAGTGGTGTTCGATTATTCTTATCTGGGTGGTTGGGGTCGACATTGCCCCGCTTTAGAAATAATTTGACCACGCCTTCGTGTCCCCCAAAGGCAGCACACCCAAGTGGTCCGTAACCATCCTTGTCAGGGAGGTTAGGGTCGACATTTTCCCGTTCTAGCAATAACTTGACCACTCCTTCGTGTCCATTGATGGCAGCACCCCCGAGTGGTGTTCGATTATACCTGCCTGGACGATTGGGGTCGACAGTCTCCCGCTCTAGCAATAATTTAACCACTCCTTCGTGCCCGTAGAGAGCAGCCCACCTCAGCGGTCCGTCACCATCTTTATCTGGGAGATCCGGGTCGACATTTTCTTGTTCCAGCATTGACTTCACTACTCCTTCGTGTCCCTCAATAGCAGCCCACAGGAGTGGTGTTCGATCATGCGCATCTGGCAGATTGGGGTCGACATTCTTCCGCGCTATTAGTGTCCTGACCACGCCTTCGTGTCCATTCTTTGCCGCCCATGCGAGTGGTGTTCTACCTGCGCAATCCTGCTGGTCGGCCTCGCAACATTCCCCATTTATCAACACAGTCACAAGTTCAACAATCCCGAAGAATGATGCGCAGTGTAGTGCAGAGAAGAGCGGGGAAGCAGCGATGACTCCGACATATCTGGAATGAAGTACCTGCTCCAGAAGTGATACAGCAGATACGTGATGTTCGTACTTGCTCAAGAGCTTCACTGCAAGGGCTCTCACATTGTCTGATAGACCCATGTTCGTATGTGTTCCCCAATATCGCGAAGAATATTTGAGGAATGGCATGCTTCCGTAGTCTGGAAGAGAATGAGATGTGAGGTTCTTGACCTGTTGAGAGCTCAGATAGGTTAGGCAGGTTTCTGCGAGTACCGAGTGAGGTCCGATGAAGAGTCCTGGATGACGACAAAGGTACTCTTGGACCGTATAATGGATTAACCGTACCGTCGAAGCCTCTGGGTCGACTGTGATCAGGCCTTGGCAGCAGTCTAACAACGTGCCAATCGAAGGGATATTTTCCGGATCAAAATCGGCTACTCCTATCTCGACCGCCAGCGCATGGCACAGCTCATCCACCTGTAGCGGCCGCTCCGCATGACAGACCCATGTGAGAGTGGCCACTGCAAGCCTTGCCTTTTCCTCATCCTGAGCTTTTATACGCTCCAAGGTCGCACCGTATACATCCCCTAACCCTGCCCCATCCTTTATTGACTTGAGAGTTTTCCTCCGCCGAGCTACGGTGGTGCCTCTCAGGATTGCCTCGATGTGGAGAGAGGCTAGTAGGAATCTAGGTTCAATTATGTCAGTCATTGATTTAAGGAAGCTTCGCCCTGGGCCTCGTTCCTACATACGTTTCGGAACTTATTGCGGGAATGCTCTTCATAATGTCTCCTTGCAATGTACTGCTCATCATGCTTGGGATTGTATCCTTCCTGAGTTTCTCGCGCAGAAATCTAACAACCCCATCTTCCGTAGCCTGTATAAGTATGAAGGTTGCCACTCCACTCAACTCCCTCTCCACCTCACTCCGCACATGTGATCTTCCGGTCATTAATAGCCGAGCATTCGGAGATCCTTTCAGCATTTGGCCTAATGATTCAAGGACCACCATTCGATACTCTGGCACACATTCATCAAGCGCGTCAACGCATATAAATGTGCGCCTGGTGGCAGCGATTTCCTGGAACATCTTCAAAATGCCCGAAACTTGTAACCCTCTACCCCCTATAACACTTTTCTCTTTGTGGAAATCTTCGACTATAGCTTCTGGAATTTTCCCCCGTCCGCTGATAAGCTGTCTCAACAGGGAACCAAGCATATTTACTGGTGACTGCTCATTCCGGGCAGCAAAGTCGAAGTAAAAGCAGGCGACCGTTGGATCTCCCTTGACAGCCTCGTCGCAAAGCTTGTCTATAACTAGTGAACTGTCGTCGCAACCTATTAGCAATAGTATTATTTGGTATCCGAAACGATAAGCTATACCCTCACTTACATGAGATAGCTCTTTCCCACTCCCGGATTCCCGTCACAAAATAAGGTCGGATGATAAGATCCATCTTCCCTATTTCCATCGTGCCAGCGTTTAAATTCTTCAGTTTCTAGCAGCCATGTTCCTATACTGTCGACTCGGCGGGCTCCAATATCTCGATGGCGCACCCGTGGCTCTAATGGAGATAGCCATGCCAGTATTTCGGATCTGTCATCGGAGACGGTGGTGTTAAAGGTATTTGCGACGTTGAAAGAGTTATGATTATTGCAGAAAGATTGTGACATTTTGTAATTTTCGCCGCTGTGAAGGTTGAGTGTTGATGAGCTTGGAGTTTGTTTGAAGCAATCACTTGAAATTGGGGAAAAGCGGGGTATGGCAGATAAAGCCTGGCGCCTTGACAACACCGTCTCCAATCACTTGACCCGATACTCGTTCCACAAACTCCTGGGGGCTTATTTCATCAGAAACTCTCCGGATTCGCATGCCTCGCGAGCAGCCTTAGGGCCAGTTTACCTAGGGACGTCCGACTAACAGCCTGAAATGATGCCGACCGTTAAGCAGGGATTGACAGTACAGCAAAGTAGATGGCGTTTACCTAGAGTAGGCAACGTAACCTTTTGACTGTCTAGTTAGAAGAATCTATGACCGTGGAAAATTGGTCATACACTTTCCCGCCCTTTATCAGAAAACGGTTGAGACGCCACCGTCTAGTCCACCACCTATTACAAATTTAACCATTCGAAAAAAAGGACAGTTGAAGGTGGGTAAATAAAACAGAATAATTGCATGTTTAATTAATATAATCTCTAGTATATGGCTTAAAGCCGGTTTATCTAACTGAATTTCTTTGACGGTCGGCACTGTCTCTGGTTGCTAGACGGCCCTCTACAGGTGAACGGGCCCTTAGTTCCTGTCTTTTTATTTTATTTTATACATTCTAAAGTATTAGAGGTTCAAGAAACAATACTGATAGCACAGTTCAAAACAGTTTTCGGTATCTATCCGCATAGCCATAGATTAAGGTGTTACTCTACCTAAGTACTCATGTTGCCGTGCCCTAGGTAAATTAGGTGATCTTCACTTTCGAAGATTCCTCGGCGCTAGATGTTTAACTAAAATAGAAGGGTGAGAAGCACTAAATTACCTGTGGAAATTGTTAGGCAAATCTGAAGAGAAGATCATGTGCTTTGATTAGCACTGGGCACCGTATTTACTCGTTCGATTTGCAATCTCCGCTGATGGCTAATCTCTAGCTTTTGGAGGCAAAAAGTTCCTAAGAAGGATTACTACTTTCCTGACACGGTATAGCATGAGCTATTTGACTATTAAGGATTTAATTAACTAGCTTTCGCAACTCTATTAACTTGTTAAGCGGAGCCTGCCTACGGAGGGACAGGGTGTAAGCTGAGTAGGTCACACACGGGGTGAGAGTGGCAGTCCTCGTTTGTGAAACCTACAAAATTTACATGCTGTAACTCGAGAAAACCTATTCTATACCAGCGGATCTCAGACCACCCCTATAGAATACCAGCAACGTTTTTTTATGCCAGCAAAAGAGCAATGTTTCACCCACTGATTCAGCATGGTGCCAAACAAGGTAATAAGCATGGTCTCAACACACCTTGGCAGTATGTCTACCCTAGCATTTTCCCAAAAAGGCGATTTTTAAGCGACACAGGCCATCTGCATAGTGGTCCTTTGGTGTCAGAGAAAATTCTAAAAACTTAGCTGTATTTCTAATTTATTTTAAAGAAATATTTAGATTTTTTTAAAAAATTTGTGATTGTGTTTTCTTGCTTAGAAGTTGGCGCTGAGTGAAACTTTGCGGGTTTTGCTGGTATAAAAAAACGTTGCTGGTATTCTATAGGGGGGGCCCGAGATTGACTGGTATAGGATAGGTTTTCTCGCTGTAACTCCGTAGGCCAATGACGCAATGTACAGGGGTATTTGAGGCTAGGGGATAGGCCGGGTAAAGACGGTAATAGCATGCCAATAGTCTATTCGATGTTGCTGCCTAAGCGGGCGGGCGTTGAGAAACTCTTGAGGGTATGGTGGAGGGAAACCTAGCTTTATTTTGCGTGGACAAAATCAACTAAACAAAAGATGTATGGCAACCAAATACCCCTCCGCGCCCTGCACTGCAGCCCCACCTAAAGAAACCCCTCTAGCTCACAGTCTTTATCATAGTTCCGAAAAAGCTGGGGGATTAGTGACAAGTAATTTTCTGCAACTCTAACCTAGATGATTTCCTTTTTTTGCCGACCAAATATCCTTGTTCACCACCACCCCAGTTTCATTGCGACTATGGTGAAAAACTGTGACTAAAGCCAAACTGTTTTGTCAGCTTCTTCTTGCTTAAGATTCTAGGCTTCCTATACTTTTCTTGGTTTTTTATTTGGGTATTTGTATGGTAGCTTTTATAACTGAAGATGTTCCTATTTGTTGATGTTTCGTTGATTTTGTCAATGTACAACACGAGCACAACTAGCAGCCCTCTTGCCTCTTTGGGTCTTATTATTGTGATTCTAATAGAATAGTAATACAAATAAGAAGATAAAAACTATATTATTAGAAACAATTTTATATACTTGAGGTATACGGATGTAAAGCAAAAATACTAAGTGTAGAGAATATATGTACCATTAACAGCAAGGTGTACTGGATCCAGTTCCTCGATTCAGTAGAAGTTATATAGGCAAGATATAACCATGAACCTGGCCCTAAGTCCCAATGGCTAGTGGAAACCCATCATCAGTTGTTTTAGAGAAGTACTTCAGTGAATACAATATTTTCTGTAACAGTGGTAGTGTCAATGGATTGCAATAGTGTAAGTCCATCCAGCAAGGTCACTCTAGAAAGTGCAACATAGAGCTGTCCATATGTAAATGCATTTGTGCAGAGATCCACACCAACCTTTTCTAAGAACTGCCCCTGTGCCTTATTTACTGTCATAGCAAAGCTAATACGGACAGGAAACTGCTTACATTCAAGACTGAAGGGCAGATTCTCATCAGTAGTTGTAAGCTTGATTGTTGGAAGGAGACAGATTTCACTATCCCACTTACCGCCAAGAATTGCAACTTGGAGACAGTTTCAGCTAATTCCTAACAGCCTCAATCTAGTGCCATTACACATACCCTGTTTTGGACTAAGATTTCAAATCAAAATCAGGGGTACTCCAATACGGAGTCTCAGACATGACGGTGGAAGTGAGGCTAAGTTAATTGTCTGTAAATATTCCACTGCATAGTCTTGTACTCTAGATGCATCATTACTGCTTTGTACAGCATTGATACCATCGAAGCGATGTTCTGTACCTGGCATCCTATCAAGAAGCCTGTCATCGAAATCATTAACAGGGTCATTCTTGAACGCCAAGATTGCACGTCCAATAAGAGCACCATGAGATATGACAGCCTCTTGCAATAGTGCTTGAGGATATAACGGCTCACAAAGTTCATTAATAGTACAAACTTTGCGAATAAAATTTGGAAGTTCAATCTTTCTAAACTGTGTAGAATCAGATACAAGATATTTAAGAAAGTTAATGAAGAACTGATTAGCGCTATTTGCCGCTATCCTCATACTTGTCCAAAGTCTTAGTACCTGTAGGCTATTCCAGATAGAACTAGGCTGAAGACATACCTGAATAGTTGCCTGTTTAGAGCCTCTCTGTACAACTAGCAAGATTTGTGCAAAATCTCCACCTAGTACTGTGGGAATTCCACCAAAGAGCGAACTGTTACTAACATAGCAAATGTCATTTAAGGTCCAGTTGACTGCCTCAAAGCAGGACTTATGTTGCATTGGTACCTTATCCCAAATGATGAATGATGTTTTTCTGATCAACTAGGTTAAGTGTGATCTGCTAGTAATATTGCATCTAGTGATGAGATCATTGGATAAAGGAATCTTGAATCTTGAGTGAGCTGTTCGACCACCTGGTAACAATTGAGCTGCAATACCAGATGAAGCCACACAGTGTACAATTTTTCCTTCGGCCCTGAGGTAACTGCATCAACAGTTATACAAAAATATTTTACCTGTTCCTGCAGGACCTTGTAGAAAGAATCCAGAATGCTGATTTCTGTAAGGATTCTGCTCATGCTGATAGACCGCAGCTATAATAATCTGGAAACAATCAGATTGCTCTGAGTTTAGCTGTGCTCTCATTCTATTATAAGCATTTTATTCCTTTTCTTTATCATAGTTTAGCTCTTCCTCACCCACTGTACCATGCATAATGCTATGCTGAATTGTCCAATTAAGAATTGGTTCTGGCAAACCATAATCAGATAGAGTCCTGCCAAATTCATTCAAGTACTCTTGAATCAGGTATAGACCATAGTCAAGGTCTATCTGATCTTCAATTTCCTTTGCACCTTGAGGGATAGGAACTCTTCCACTTGTGAGAAGATGGGGAATATCATCACACATGCTTCTTCCAAACATCTCCGAGATAGCCAGTGGATTTGTAATAGTAGTATGCTGCAGGGTTAATGCAAATGGATGTCGCAATGCCCTGCCAGTCATAAACTCTGCTCCTTCATGAAAGAGGGCTACCCATTCCCCATCATCTTCTAAGAGTCCTAATCCAATACCGGCATTTTTAAATGTAGGGTACACTATACCATCAACCGTTCTGAGATGTTCAAAGCTTGTAGACCTTCGAACAATAGTTAATAGTAGGTGGAGATAATATCTCTCTCCGATAAATGGACTTGCAGAATACATACGGCCCACTGCTGTCCCTTTTTGCCTTTTTTGCCATCCAACTATTTTGCCTTTATAGACAAAATACTCAGGAAATTTATGGTACAAGTACTATCTGCCATCTTCATTCCGCTCATTATAAGCAAAGAATACCATGAGGGTTGTCATAGACTCCTCAATTCGGCCACGTACTCGATCTAGATCTTCACCCTCTGAGAAGTACACAGGCTGTTGGCCAGGCAGATGCAGGGCAAGATGTGTTACAGGTGGCTTTTCCTCATGTATGCGAAATTCAAAGAAGTGCAAAACTGCTTCTGTAGGACCTATATAGCATCTATGCAGATAGTGCTTAATCTCATCATGCTCAGACTCCACACTTATTGTTGCCTTGTCACCACCTTTGTAGATATATTTATAAATAGACTTCACAGCTTGCACTGAACCGTAAACTTCTACATTTATGTAGGCATTATAGTGGAGAGACAGGTAGAGGCTGTAAGGAACAAATCTACGATTGTCAATTACCGCAGTAACTGTGCCTGCTGTTCCAGAAATAGGAATACTAAAGGACCTTCCTGTATTCCATCTCCGGTACAAAGGATAGCCATTTTCAGGGATAATAGTTTCCTTCTGAAAGTCCCGCGGGTATCCCTTGTTACAAGTTCTAGCAATGGCTAGGTTTAGGTCCTTCATACACCAGACATGACGATTTCCCCCAGCATATTGGGTATGGACCATGGTATTCTGAATTACAGTCCTTAACTATTGACCTATGACGTCGTCTTCAGTAGGGATTTCAGCAGATATTAAGCGGTCAATATTGTCCGCAGTAAGAAATTCTGCATCTGTTTTGATAAATAAAAGCAGATGCAGATGAGGAAGTCCACGCTTCTGGTACTCTATAGTCCATACCCAGCCTAGCCGTTGACCAAACACTTCTTTGTTTCTGATCCGATCAAGTAAATCACGTAGCTTGAGATGGAAAACTCTAGCCATGAGATCAGGACGGTCAGCTGCTGTTTGACCAGGGAAGAGCTCATCTTGAATCTCTGCCCATTTTGGGTTAGCCGTAAATGTGATAAATAATAAAGGCTTTCCAAAGTTACGTACCAAGGCCATACTGTCCTGATATAACCGTTGCATGAATCTGTCTCCACCAACGAAGGTTGATGGCAAGATAGTTCTGCGACCCACTTCACTGAGATTGACATCACCTTGACCGAGCATATCTGCAAGACCATTGTACAAATTAGCCCTAATATGAGGCTGATTTAATTGATACCAATACAGATTGTGCTGATTACAAACTGCGCAGGCATCGACCACGAATTGCTGGAAGAGGCTTTGGGACCGCATAATAGCTGCCAGCTCATTGGTCCTGGTATGCAAGAGGAATCGAAAAAATGACCTTTGTGGCATTCTCTCTGTCTTGCGACCCCCACCCTCATTTCTGAGTCCTCTTCCCCAGTGCCAGCCTGGCTCGCCATAGGGAAGGAGCAGCACATAGTGCAGTGGCAAGTACGAAGCATGATTGGAATTGATGATAGAGAATCCATTGTGTGAGACTTCACCATTCAACCGCTCTGCTAGTACTATGTCACGAAATCCTCCCCTCTCATATTTCTCTGGAAGGATCATAGAGACCTTATCTGTAGTTGGCAAGTTCTCACGTCTTAAATCTGCCCCTGTCTCCACTATCAAACTCAATTGTAAATTGAGAATGATTAGCAGGTTTGGTTTCTGCTCTGAATGCTGTGTGAACCGCTCCCTGGCTGTGAGATACTGCTGGATTTAGGGGGATACACTTTGTAGCATCTCTGTAAGAGAGGCAATCCATGCTGCATCTAGCTCGGATGCTCTCGCTGATCTGGCTTGAGCAGCCTGTGCAGGATCATAGAGATACATCTGTGAATACAGAGCATCTCTACCTGCAGGAGGAATCAGACGACCCTGATGGTGATAGACAGTATCATGGATCTGGAAGAGCTTGAAGCCCTGTCCAATAACTCCTGTCCTGTCATCTGCATTGTAGCAGATAGATGTAAAGGCAAACAGGGTATTCCAGTGACGGATACCCTGTCGGAACAACCTTGAATGACCATCTTGCCCAGTCATCAATGTGTTCAGAGGTTCAGGCAAAGCCCTCAGCCTTTCCACTATCACATCCCCATGCATACAGCAGGCCTGAAAGGTCCCTCCGATGGCACATTGCGTATTTGGTGCTCGCAACTTCTCTGCTTGCCAGTGTAGGGCCTGGCAAGCAGTGCAGACCAGGGCCATGTGACCTAGAGCATGCACCGTCCATTCAGAACGGTGCTCAATATAGGCTGTGGGGGCAGGATTGTGATTCTGCACCACAGCCAGAGCCACTACCAGAGTAGCTGGCTGCTCCTGAATGACGGGAGCAGCCACAATCTCAGGCTGATGCCTAGAGTTCCTCTGCCTTGTCTGAAATGTATTAATTAGTTAGCTTTAATGATCTTATACTCTATCAATAAATCATTCAATTTAGTGGCAAACTTACCAGGCAGTTTCTGCAAGTTTTCAGCCTGGTCCCTCTGGCGTTCACATCAAACTTGGTCCGTTCCTTGTCCCGACGACACTGGATACACCTTTGGCTCTCCATATCTTCTTCTAATAGTAAAGTAGTATATTTATTATCAACCAATGAGAAAATATTTGTGGAGAAGAAGCTTACCTTTTAGCAAATATGGGAGACAAGGCTGGACAGTATACTAATAAGGTGTTAGGAACAAAAGAGGAGGGGGGGAAGGAAAAAAGAGGAGAAAAAAAGAGGAGAAAAAAAGAGTAGAAAAAAAGAGTAGAAAAAAAGAGAAGGAAAAAAAGAGAATAGGAAGGTAATAATAGAAGTAATAAGGAAGATAGCGTAGAGGGAGAAGGAGGTAGGTAAGGGGAGTAGAATATTAAAGGTGTAGCAGAATAGAGTGGGCAATGTAATCATATGAAAAAGAGAAGAGAAAAGTTGTGTAAGACAAAGAGTGAGAAATATCAGGAAAGGCGGATAATATAGAGAATTTAGAGGTGCCAAGCCCCAAGGTTTTAGCCAGTTTGTGTGGGGTGATTGAAAGTGACCACCCTAGGTAACGGTCGGCTGCTACAAGGGCTAGTTCCAACCCACTGATCGTTAGATGCTATCAGATCGTTTTTTGAGATAAGGTAGTCTAACACTATATAGATTGTCAATGCCGGCTAGTGATGCACAAGTTACAGACTATTGGGGAACCTGAAGGACTTAGAGAGTATTCTTTTCAATGGACAATTTTGGGGAGAGAGGCCTTGCAGGTAGCACATACCAGCGCGAAACGAAAACTAAGGTGATGCGGCGCAACTTGGGGAACTTCATGACTTTGGCCGAATCACTCGCTGGCTAAGAACCACTGTTAAGGTAAAAAAATTCCAACTACAATGGCACTACCGGCAAAAACAGCCCTACTCGCTAAAAGAAAATGTACTTGTTTGTCCCTGACCCCTACCCACGCCCGAGTATTATACTCGGATGCCACCCATTGGCATGCGCGAAGACCAGTTTTGGACCGAGCTCCTAGCATGTAGTTCAGAGTTGGAGACAGCTTTTTTTTCTTAGCGAGTATGATATTTCTTTCTACCCTGAGGAGTTTACAGCCCTCTACAATGGTCACCACTCCAGGCGCACCACTAGTAGTTCTAGACATTCAACCTCCGCGGTCTCAGTTGCATCCCCACTTAGACCCTCTCACATCCATCTTCCCGCTCTATTCCTTCTTCCTAGTAGTGTACTAGTGTACCAGTACTGTGCATGGCGTCTCTGGTGCTAATTTAAGTTACATTCTGCACGAGAGTTAAGACTTCTAAGCACTAGCACACCCCAGACCATACCAAAAAACAAAGCAAAATACACAGTTTTTGACCTTCGCTCAGCATTTCCGCATTCATATTTTGCAGGTAAGGCGAATGATAAGTAATGACCTGACATAACACTCACCTTAGCGTAGGTGGAAGCAGGAAGACAGGGCAAACAAAATAAATGAATAAGTTTGGGCAATTCGCTTGTGGCTTGTCTATAATATGTAGCTTAACGTCGGGGGACTATAGCTGGGGAGGGGTTTCATATGGCCAAGGTTCCGAAAGGTCTGAGGATGGCCCAGTCTGGACTGCATAGCCCAGTCATAGTCGAGTCCGGTCTGGGGATAGTAATCAGACTGACTGAACGGTCAATGACAGGATAACTGACTGGACCAGACCTGGTCGGACCGGGCAGACCGAGTGATATAAGGTGCACGATCTTTAGCCAAGATTCCTGATAGCCCGGAGCTGGACTTGTCTGAACTAAATCCTCCGGTTTAAGTCAAGTTTAGCCAAAGGATAGATATTTGACCAGCTGAGTAGTGAATGGCAAGAAAACGGACTAATATTGGATAGCTATAGCCAATTGGGCAAAGCATATAGGATTGAGTTCTGACCAAAAGAGCGGTGTCTCGGAGGTTGGCGGAAAAGGATATTCCCAGTTGCCTGGCCAGTGGCGTCTCTTAGCTCCAGGGTTGAGAAGAGCGAGTTGTACCGGGAAGAATTAAGCGAGGTTGTAGGAGTCTGGGTTTGTAGCCTCCGTTAGACTACCTGCTGCCACCCATCTAGACTCCGACATCCCCATCCTTCCTATCCCTTAACCTGTTGGTGTGCTCAAGAAATCGTTGAGTATATCTTAGTTTAATGCGCCAAGTAATTTATTTCCAGTTAGGGAAGGAAACACTCAAAATACAATTAATCATTTTCCTGAAGAACCGAGCTTAGGGGATAGTTCGCGTTTTTTTCCTCTCTCACCCGCCCTCCACTAACGAATACCCTTGCGCCTTCAATGTCACAGGAGAACTCATCAGTGGTAATGATCCCCCTAGGAAAGGGAAGCGACAACCCCACCAATGCTTCTGGCAATGTAATTTGGTAAACATGGGGCAGGTTGCTATTTCTGGCAATATTCTCTGCTGGCATTATTGTTATCTTGTTTCCTTTATCCTGTATCTAATTTTTCCTATCACACTTTCACGGCTTTGGAGAATTGGGAGCAGACAAGGTCAGACTCCGTAAGTCGAGTGATATCCAATATTGGAATCTCGGTTAGATGAAGTGACAGAGTTTTATTTCAATTGGAGGATCAAGCAAGCGTAGGATACTTTTCTACAATAGGTTGTTTGTTATGATAGCTAGGCGAAATTGAGGGGGGGCTATCGTATCCCAGGTAGTAAAACAGGTCATAGCACCCGCCACATTGATTCAACAGGGATCCCATTTTAGACTGGTCCCCGACTGGACTAGACTTGACTAGACCAAATATTTCGGTCAAGTCTAGTCTACTCCTCCATTTTCGACTGACTGGTCAGTCTCCTGTTCAGGACCTGACCGGTCAGACTATTCGGAACCCTGCATATGGCAAAATGGGGACTGGGAAAATAAACGAGGCCCCAAGAGTTACATCAACCCAAACTACTCCTATCACCAGCACACAACTTGAAGTAGGAGCATTTGTTCTCATTCACTTGTGCTCTCTCACTCTCACTAACCAAATAACAATAGAAACATGAGTTTAGAAAAACCACAAGTCTTCGTATCCTTCTATCGATCTTAACACATACCGTTTGCCCCCAACGTAGGTTCCTCTTCCTTGTTCATGGACTCCCATGATGACAAAAGATAATAACTCGCTAGCCTCTATGCTGAGCATCCAACCTTTTGAACATCCCCTTTTTCATAATCTTATTACTTCCGGCACTCTGTTGACCCCAAGCACGTATTTGCAACCTTTCTCCGAATACTAATAGGATAAGCTGAGCGCTATATGCTGACTATACAGAGTAGCGTTAGGGCCTCCAACACACGTATCTAGTACTCGTAGTCTAAACTTGAG